>JASPKZ010006818.1:0-237500 GCA_030220185.1 Diploptera punctata
ATAAGAGTTCAATGCAGCCTCGCTTCAGGGTCATTTTTAAATGGTCCAAAACCTCACATAACCATATAACGAATTTACCCTCCTAACGTACCTTCCGTTTATAAAATTATAGAGTTTCCCCATAACTTAATATATTTTACCTTTAGTAAACACACAATCCATTTCCGACGACGTTACTATAAGATTTGTGGATCAAAATCATAAGTTCATAAATTTTAGAGGCGAACGGTCTTCAGCTGTTTTAGTTTAGCAATCGAAAAGTATGGGTCTTTAACTTTAACAAAGCGCAAAATGAGCAGAATAAAATTTGGTAAAGATAAATATAATAAACCTTCTAAAAGTTAAAAAAGTTTACTTACAAATGCGCCTCAGACGTAATACATCAAAAAACCAAGCGTTTTAAAAAGCTCTATGTTAAAGATTACAAAAAAATAACAAATGGATATTTAAAAAGTTAAGCAAAAAGCGGGCCATTTTGGAAGATGCTATGTCCTCACATCAGTATTTAGGTTTTAACACCGTAACAACAATTACAGCTCTTAAAACGAGTGATGAAATAGAATAACCCCTACAAACTGAAAACTCCTATATTTTACCAAGTAAAGTTTTAATATCAAAAAAAGGACAATTAAACTACCGAATGCGAATGCGGCCTACACCGTTAAACTAGTTAATAACGCTTTTCGCCACATTTGTTTGAAGAAATTAAATTAAATTTAAAATTCTGAAACAAATATCGTGTAAGAAATCCTGGGGTTTACGAGTTTAATTAAGGGAATATGTTTCATATAACAACACCTTGGATTCTATAACACTGGAAAATGCCTGGATGGGTTCAACCCGTTCAGTGAGATACAATATCTTTAATAAAGGATAAAATGTTTAACGTTTGCATTCCTTATCCTTTCAATCGCATTTAATGGGATTTGCGGAGGATTTTACAAAAATCATAATAAATAATAACTGTGGAATTAGTTTTTATTAAGAGCAAAAATACTACAAATGTTACGAATGGTGTTGTAAGACAAATTTACGCTTAGCGATGTTGAGTGGTTAAAATTCCAATGGTTAACCGTTTTCGGATTAATGAAAAATTAAAACTTTTAAAACTGCTTAGAACATTATAAAACCTTAACCATGGATTTTAGAAGCTGGGCAATTATATGAACACCCCACTTTACCGCAAGCGACAAACATTTTCATGGAATGTGACAACAACTCCACACAGTTACAAAAACCTCGACTTGTAATTGTAGCATTTTCAAGAAAATAGAAATCAAAATGACAAAGATGGCTCTAAATTTGATTTTTGCAATGTTAACGATGTCAGTTTATTTTAAAACGATAAAAAGTACCACCCCACCATTCATATGGGGTTGACAAAACCAATAATATTTACGGATTTTTTTTTATGAAATGTAGGCGAGATTTCAGGAATCCTATTATAACCGCCAATCCTGGCCCCTGTTTTAAATAGATTCCGATTTTATAAAACACACGCCATTATTCGTGTTTGATTGCAGCAAACAAACAGAAGACTTTGAAGTCTGGCGCATTTAACGTTCGAATTGAGATTAGTTGCAGTACAAAAACGTTCCTGCTAATTGCTAAAGCTGATTGTTTAATAATCACACGACAGATCTGTGGAATACACACCACTTACAAATATTGTAACGAGTGGTAATTTAAAAAATGTTTATTGTGGACATACAAGGAATTTCAGCTTGTTTGACAAGACCTTTTCGTCGCAAAGGAAGTTGCCGTGTGCTCATTACATTCTGGACAAATAGCTCATTTCGTATTACAACCACCATTAAAAACCAATACCCCGATTTCAAAATCTCAATGGTACCTAAGCTTATATCTACCATCACGGCATAGAAGGGAACAGTGGATTTATGCCTTATGAAAATTTAAAAACTGTGCTGCAAGATATCCTATTGCGAAAGCGAATCGTGTACTTTGCAAAGGAATGGAAAAAGTGTAATTTTTCTTCAAAAATTTGCTAGAGAGACCCTTTACCAACATGGAAATATAAGTGCATGTCCAAACTTTGCAAAATTAAGAGAGAACAAAGTTAAATGTGTTTTTTCATAGTGGTGAACATTTTAATTGTGCTTTACAAAATGTGGAGGTTCTTAGAACTTTGGGTTATGTCTCCTACGGATTTTAGTGAATTTGTAAAACTAACTGTAATGTGATCTTCAATGGTAATTTTTTTAATAAAAAAAAATTTATCCGCCCATATATGGAAAAATAAAGGAATGTTTTTTTTTATCCAACCCTGGGACCCCATAAATAAAAAACGATCCCAACCCGTGTGTTATTTTGTGAAAAAACTCCCACTCCCAGAAAATAAAAACTGAATTTTTTAAAAAAACAATTTCTTTAAACTATTTTTATATTACTGTTTCAAAAACTCATTTTTAATTAAAGATGTTAGCGTTTTTTTAAAAAAAATTCAGTTAAGTAATTGCATAAAAATAAATTTTTTCACACATGTATAAATATATTTTTATTTTTTAAACACAACAACACCACACTTTTTTTATATATTAAAATATTCTTTTTGTTCAGTTTTTCTTCACTATTTATACTTCGACACACTTTTAATATATACATTTCTTATATATCAAAGTATAGTTTTTTTTTTTCTTAGAAACACTTTACATAGAGTATTTTAAATATATACACTTTTAACTATTTAAATTTTACACTTGACACTTTACAATTCACTTTTTTTTGAGTTTTCCAAACCGCAGTTCTATATTCTGAAACAAAAAAACAATTGTATACCTATACAATACGATTAACAATATTAATAATACTTTTTTTAACAATTTTAAAAAAAATTTAAAAAAACAATTTTATACGTACTTATTTAATGCTTTCTCTCCTTAGTTTGGGGCACCTTTTGGAACATCGGCGACTCCAAACCTCCATCAGCTGGTCAGCCGGGTTTTTACAACCGTTGTAAAATGTTCCCCGACCCGTACACTCCTCCTTGTGGTGCATGGCAAATCATGGGAAGTCTTGCGGGTCGTCATCTTCAAAACACTTTTGCTGCTGCCTCGCATGGAAAACACTTTGGTCCATTCCGAAATGGAAGCTGTTTGGCACCGCTTATTGTCCTATATTTGTCCCGAGTTAATTTTTGCTGAATAAGTTTTTTTTTATTTTGCCGAATAATACTTTAATTTCCGTTTTAATGCTTTCATCAAGTTCGAAGTCATCAAAAATTAATTTTTTGCAACACTTAGACTTAGACTTTAAAAGCGGGTGCTTTCCGCTTAGGCCGCCCCGCACGCTGTTTGATTTGCAATTATTTTTGTGAGATGTTAAAACACTTCGACTATGTTGAATGAGGGAGAGCGACTAATATCCCACATGATTTTCATCAACTGCCGCATATTCTTGACACCACACACGCCGTGACTTTTAGTTATATTTTTTACACTCACCACACGCTGTTTCTGTATATTTAATTCTTTTACCAAATGTCTTCTTCTTTGGTATCCACATGTTTTTTTATTTCATATAATCCTATAAGATCTAAATTTTCTTTATTGGTTATGTAAAATTTGACAATTTTTGTTGCAATGCCTAAAATCATGACAAAATAATAAAAATTAGGCTTAAGGCATGAAATCCAATGTTTGTCAACCATCACACACGTTTCACTATGAAACCTAATATTAATTTTTTAACCCATTCATAATTCGTGTTTACATTTAATTTGCTATCATTATTTATGCAAGTTTCACAATATTTATTACAATATCTAAAATCACTGCATACGTCCCCAAGTGTGGGGTTTAAGAGCATGAAATCCAAATTTTTTTTTTGCCCGTCACACACGTCTCACGATGAAAAACCTTGAATTCATTGTTTTTTTAAACAAAAGTACTGGATATTGTTACACAATATAACCGTTATCATTTACCACTTTTCCGCCATACACCCTGAATATTTTTTGCTCATTCATTTGCTGAATTTTATCTTCGCTAAGTTTGCCATATCTTTCAGGTACACAGACACTGTCAATCCCCATTTTAAAATCCAATAACAACACGCCTACCAATTTTTTGGTGTTTACAGATCTCACCTCTTCTATTTCGTAGGGCGTGTTTAATTTGTATTTGGTTTAATGATTTTGTTTTATTAGGATTTTTTGTAATTTGTATTACTCAACCGCTTTAATGTGGATTTAAATCAGGAGTCCCATTAAAACTTAATGCGTGGGTCGGATGTTCCAATAATTGCACTTGCTGCGTATGTTGGTCAATATAAAGTTGTCCCTCTAGCGGTTGTTGATAAAATGCTGTTTGCTGCTCTAAAATTTTGGTTCAATCTGCGGCTGCATAATTATTCCACTATATTTTGCGACTTGTTTTCACCTACACTTCCAATTTCATTCAGTGTTTTGACGGTTTAGGTGCAATTTTTCTGTTTTTTTTTGTTTGCGCATGTAGCCATTGTTGCTGCGTGCGTATTTTTAAACCGTATCGATCAGCGAATCAACTGCCTACTGCCGCACAGCTTACCGGATATATACCGCATTCGAGTGTTTTAATAACTGGTCAGTTTTGTAAAACACGTGACTTTAACACCCACAAATCACATTCTACATTCACATTAATAAAAAACCACCACGCATTGTAAGAGTTTCATTAGCAAATGAAAACCAAATTTCTGTGCTTGTATTTAGATTTCTCATATCGTTTAATAAAATGTGCACGAGTAAAATTTTGGCGAGGTTTTCCCATAAACTGCAAAAATTGTGCTTGCACTTGCCACCTCCATCGTTTTTCGGTACGTCCATTATTACCCCCCTCTGTTTTTTCGGTACGCCCTACCACACCTAAAGTTTGAGCGTTATCTATAAAAATACCGCAATAACGAGTGTTTTAATACATTACATGTTTTTCCGTATGTAAAGGGCGACCATGTTGTTATTCCGCCATTTACAATGTCCGTATATATGTTTTAAACAACCAATGCTTTATTATCCGATTTTGTAACCAACACAAAGTCTCCTTTATTACCAAAAGATCTAATGTTTTCCACGTTATTGTGTTATGCGGTAGTCTTCATATTCACGCATCCTCCTTTGCAATTCTAATATCACAAGCTTTTTTGCCTCAGCATTGGTAAAATTCATTCTCAACTGTAATGTTTTTTAATACATTTTGTAAAGTTAAAAAACCGTGTATATCTATAAATACTCGTACTTTTCCATCCGCTGCAATATATCTCATTAATTGTAGGTTCGGGAATAAACTATTGTCATATTCCATTCACCCTACAACCCTTTAAAATAATTTTTGCAAATAAAATTATTACCTAAGTACACAAAATTTACGTGTTGCAGATGACATTTTTTAATTATTATCGACAATATATAACTCTACAGGGTATGTAATTATTGCAAATGTATTCGTTTTTTTCGATTGTTTGTAAGGCTATATGCCTGTTTAAACAATGCTTCACAGTAGTCACATAAAAACTGACGTGTTAATTGTAACGTAATTTAAATTATATATCATACTACTAACAGTTTATTTTAACTTATGCATGCAATCGTTCTTTTTTTTTTTTAACAATCAAACGCGTCCACACCAGCCATTGGTTATTTTAATTCACACAGTAGGAGGTGTGTGCAGACATCATAGACAGTTAGGCACCACTCTATTGTGTTTTTAAAGTGTATACAAGCCGACTAAAGTTCTTTGTAATACAACAAGTTTCATAATCTCGAGTTTTTTTAGAAAAACAGAAAAATATGAAATGAAAATTAACAGAGCCATATTGGCCGAGCGGGTTCTAAGGCGCTAGGCTTAAGTCCTAGGTCCCACAATGGGAGCAGAGGTTCGAATCCTCTATCTGGCCAGCGCGCAGGCCAGAGCCTTTTTTTTTATTTATTGTTACGGCTAAATATTATTTTTAATAATGGGTGATTTTTGTTATTTAAACTTCCTGCATGAAGTTGACAAAATAAGTAACAATTTTATACTTACCTTTTTTCTCTATACCCACAAAGGAAATACTAAGGTAAATGCCCACCCCAAGGTAATCCTAAAACGAACCCAACCCTAGGTTTTATTTAAAAAAGGAAATATACACCTGAATTTTGTAAGAAAATATAATATAACAATCTAAAATACTTATGATAAAAATGTTATTTTCACCTAATTTTTTTAAAAATACTTATTAATTTAATTTTCCTTAAAAAATTCAGTTGTAAATAACATATTTCAATTCCTAAATTTTACAAAACATTTTTATTGAATCGCACTTATATCAATTTTAACACTGAAAAATACGGTTTTTTTAAAATTACTATTTACCCACAAAAAGTTCTAATATGAGGCAGTTGTTACAAATATCGCATACGTAAACGTCTGTGTGTCGCTGTGTTAAAGGCAGCTGCTTAAAACATAGTTCTTTCACAAAACACAATTTTTTTTGTTTTTTCCCTTCCCATTTTTCAGCATATGACCATGTTTCATAATGTTTTTTACTTTCATAGCACGAACTGCACATTTTGCAAATAATATCGCTTTTGTACTTTTCGCAAATTAATACGCTTTTCACCATTATACATGTTAAAGTTTTTAAACTGTTCCAATCACTTTTTTTAAATCTTTTTAACGTAACTTTCATTATAAGTCTTGTTGCCGTAATATATTAAACCCTCAAAAAATCACTTCTTTTCATTTTAAACGTAATAGTTTCGTCTTCAGTTAATTAAATAGGTGACCAATATTCTGCAAAAAAAAACAAACATATCTTAAAACGTTGTTTTTTGTATTATATTTACTCTCTTAATAAATAACCAATATTCGTATTACATACCTTTTCCACAGATGTTTGGAAAAGTGATGCAGTCGTTTCGCCGCAGTCAACGAGCTTGTCTGCTTGTGGTACATTTGTGAAAGCCCAGGTATTATTTTTAAAACACCATGGTTAAAGTATATGACACGGTGTTATTTTTTCACGCAATGGGAGGTGTGAGCGGACATCTTGCGCGCTCCTCTGCAGGCGGTTAAATGTATAAAATTTAAAAAAGTATACATAATGCACGTTTTTGCGCAAAAAGTCCACACTTTTCACAAGCAGCGTATGCGGACATATGCTCTTAAGAGAATAAGTCATTAATCCACAACGAGATTATATATGTGACGTTCCAGGCGGCGTATAGACAACGCTCTCTGCAGGGGGGTAAAATCAATTAAATCAATCAATTAAATCAATTAAATCAATAAAATCAATTCAATAACACCTTAGATTGGTCAGCACCCATCAAGCGGTCCCACGGACCCCCGCGAATATTGGTCAATTGGTTCAGTTACCCCCCACGAAGAGTGGACATTGGCCAGGGACAACCTGTTGACCCCCCACGAATAGTGGACACTGGTCAATGGCCACCTGTTGACCCCCCGCGAATAGTGGACACTGGTCAGTAACCACCTGTTGACCCCCCGCGAAGAGTGGACACTGGTCAGCGACCACCTGTTGCGACCCCCCGCAGGGGACCCCCCGCAGACCGGGCCGCCACTAGGCCGCCTGTGACGTCACATATATAATCTCCCTACTCTGGCTCACTCTATTCAACATCATGTGCTAACAAGATATTTATTTTAAAAAAATCTGGGAACGCCGGTATTCAAAAACCAGACTTTCCGCGAAGAGTGACTCTCAGTCCGCCTCTCCGTGGTTAATTTAGAGTCATGTTGAATCTACTCTAACTGGCTCACTCTATTCAACATCATGTGCTAACAGGATATTTATTTTAAAAAATCCGGGAACGCCAGTATTCAAGAACCAAACTTTCTGCGAAGAGCGACTCTCAGTCCGTCTCCCCGTGGTTAATTACGTGGGTCATGCAGAACCTACTCTAACTGGCTCACTCTGTTCAACATAATGTGATAACAAGATATTTATTTTTAAAAAAAATCTGGGAACGCCGGTATTCAAAAACCAGACTTTCCGCGAAGAGTGACTCTCAGTCCGCCTCTCCGTGGTTAATTTAGAGTCATGTTGAATCTACTCTAACTGGCTCACTCTATTCAACATCATGTGCTAACAGGATATTTATTTTAAAAAATCCGGGAACGCCAGCATTCAAGAACCAAACTTTCTGCGAAGAGCGACTCTCAGTCCGTCTCCCCGTGGTTAATTACGTGGGTCATGCAGAACCTACTCTAACTGGCTCACTCTATTCAACATCATGTGCTAACAAGATGTTTATTTTAAAAAATCCGGGAACGCCGGTATTCAAGAACAAAACTTTCCGCGAAGAGTGACTCTCAGCACGTCTCTCCGTGGTTAATTACGTGGGCCATGCAGAACCTACTCTAACTGGCTCACTCTATTCAACATCATGTGCTAACAAGATATTTATTTTTTTAAATTCCGAGAACAATTGAAAGATGAGAGCCTCAGCTCACGGAAGACAGAGATGGCATGGCCTAGAGAGCTTAGTTCTTGAATACCGGTCTAAGCCACCCATGACCACAAGGGCCTAAAACATGCCCCATACCCATTCAGAACGTAATATTTGTCTTCTTCTAAAGCCCGTTTGGTCAAAAAAATCCGAGTTTGTTCTGACAAGGGAACCGTCAACCATTGCATGCCAAAACCTATCTTAAAATTTCTTACAGAGGGCGTTATGATGTACGCAGGCCGTGTCCAAAAAATGGCGGCCGTTTTTAAATGCAAGGAACTAAAATCAAGCGTCAAATTTCTTATTTAAACTACAGAGCAGTAATACATCTCCTCACTTGATGGATTGGATAATCCAGGTTTGTATAATCTTCACTACCTGCAGTCCGCGCCGCGTCCCGCCTCTCTCCACTCCGCTCTTACTCAAGCAGGGAGTTCATCTGCTATGCACAGCAGATTGCCATTGATTTGATGCTGGCGTTC
The DNA here is from genome assembly GCA_030220185.1 of Diploptera punctata. Lineage (NCBI taxonomy): Eukaryota > Metazoa > Arthropoda > Insecta > Blattodea > Blaberidae > Diploptera > Diploptera punctata. Next base: position 8,929 of record JASPKZ010006818.1, read on the forward strand.
GAATTCTGTGTTTTGCGGTTAAAAAGGCAGATTTTTTTAACATGACCTTTGTCCATCACAACGCTTCTTTGGAAGAAATTTCAAGGTAGAATTCGGCATGCTATGGTTGACAGTTTTTTTTGTGAGTATATTAAGATTGCTACTTTAGTGTGCGAAGGCAGGCTTCATATTTAGATAGGCCACTTTTGCATACATTGATATTAAAATGTATGTTATTTGAAAAATATTGCAACATCATTGATAATAAATATTCCGACTTATTTTTTTTAAATTTTTTTGATTGGAGGTATTTAAGGGGACCGACTGGTGAATTTCAAATTTCTATTAGTTTTCATCTGATTGTTTTGAAATTTTTATCACATTCATTAGGTACTTCTAGAAGTGTTTCTGTGAAGTTTGGTGTTTATAAGTAGAATATTTTCAGAATTATGATTTTTAAAACTATTTTTAATATTTTCTAAAAAATGCTCCTTACGATGCATTTTTTAATATTCTCTGTTGAAATTTGAGATTCAGAATCTTCATGATTCCACTAAACACATTTGCTATGCGAAAAATATTCATAAAGGGAGGATACAGCTTATTTTTCATTTTTTTGAAAAAATGAATATTTTATCAGTCTCAATTTAAAAGAACACATGTAGTAGCATTATCGCCTCACTATGATGGTTGTCCCGTTTATATAAAATTGGGTGCCGCGACAATTCTTGACAACGATTAATATTCACGTAGCGGTAGTCGGCGTCTTTGTACTTAATTATATATAACCGCTGCGGCGAAACAAAGCGAACTGCTGGACAACCATCATTTTTTTAATCAATGCCCCAGGTTGTCATTTCGACATTTCTGGTAATCTCTTCTGGCATTGGCTTAATTGTAACCCACTTCTGAAATTGGGGCGCCTAGAAGGCAGAGTTACGTTGCCCCGATGATATTATGGATGATACATGATAATGAAGCGCCAGGAGAGTTCTTAACCTAAATTCCAGACCACGGGCAACCACAGGAATGATTCCCTTTAAGGAAAAATTCTTATGGTTTGACCGGGAATCGAACCCAGGACCTCATGAACAGTAGTCAGAAACGCTAACCACTAGCCCATGGACAACCATCATAGTGAAGCGATAATAACTGCATAGCAAATTTGAATTAGCATATATTGGGAAGTCTAACCTCAAAATTGCATTTTGATAGCAAAAACATTGCATCGAAAGGAGCATTTTAAGTTTTAGAAAATGTAAAAAAAATGGAAACCGAAAAAAAAACGCATTTTAAATTTTAAGTAGTAATGCTAACCATACGTGCAAGGGCATTAAAACTCTTACGTCACAGAGTCATTTATGCTCCTAGAATAAAAATGTTTACATGAAAATGATCCTAAATAATCAGTAATTAAAAAGCAAATAAACAAAAAAATGTGGTTTTTACCATTTTTTCAACATTTTCGCAATTCGGTCCCCTTAAAAAATTGAATAAACAATTTCCCAACATTATAGTATGATAATATCATAACCAAAGGAAGGTGTTCTATTTGCTTTCCGCAGCACACTACAGCACTTCTACAATGCATTGTATATATCACTATGTCCCGCGTGGGGACCCGGGTGTCCCCTAGTCGGAGTTTCTTAACCAAGCTAATTTAGTCACTGTTATTTGCCTACATATGTCAACGAGTGGTTAGCACATCGTCTCAATGATACATCTAGTAGACAACTAAGGTATTATTTGGATGGATGAATGTCGGTTAAATTTTGCACAGATACATTTTTATTTAGGCTTGCAGTTCTTTTACGAGCCTGAAAATCTTCAGATTCGGGACCCACGGTTTTAAGTCCCTCTCGGAGGAGTTGTCCCTTGGATTTTTCAATCTAAAAATCCAATGATCTAGGCCGGGTTTGAACCCGCAGTCTTCGGGACCAGAGGCAAGGAGCATAACCAATTATTGTAATTTAAATTATTTCAAACAATGCTAGCTTAAACAGAAGTGTGGAATTATACGTAAAACTAAACTAACTCACTGGCACTATCGAACCCGTAGGTTCATGGTCGCGCGGACATAAGCTCTCCATACATCCTTATCCTCAGCCAATGTTTTCAAATCATCCCCTGTATAATCTACTTCCCTCAAATCATAGTTAATGTTATTAGCCCACCTCATTATTGGTCTACCAACTGGGCGTTTTCCCTCTGGTTTTCCAACAAGAAGCTTCCATGCACGTCTTTTAATTCCCCATTCGTGCCACATGTTCTGTCCATCGCAGTCTACGAGACTTAACTGTTCTCAATATATCTGACTTGCTTCTCCATTCACCTGTCTGTTCATCTCTCTTTGGTCCAAAAATTTTCCTAAGAACTTTATTCTTGAATACTCGTAATCTCCTTTCCTCCCTTAATGTTTCGCATCCATATAATATAACTGGTAGAATAATAGTTTTATATATTTTCAGTTTAACGTTTTTGAAAGGAGTTGGGACGTAAAGAGACTCTGTAATGCATAATAACACGTATTTCCAGAATTGAGCCTATGTTTAATTTCTTTGTGCATCTCATTTCTGTTTGCGATTATTGTCCCTAGGCATTTGAATTCAGCCACTTCCTCAAAATTTCCTCATTTATCATGGAATTATACGTAATTTCAATAAATAATTATAACTATTGATTATTTAATGTTTAAATTTTTAGGGCCTTAAACTATATTATCCTCCGCTAGCAAGGGACATGACACTTCGTCATATCTATTTGTGCCTCAGAATCACATTGACACTTAAAATTGTAGTTTTAATTTATAGGAAACTGTCAGGGAAGCCTATGTATCCACAGAGCGCATCCCCGGTGGCGGAGAGAGGAATATTGCTCAGTAAAGAGAGGTAGGAGGGAAATCAAATACTCCTTCGAATCGAACAGCGGGCAGACCAAGCTCTTTAGCTGTATCAAAACCAACTCATGTAGAGGAAGGTAACATCAGATTAAATTCTTGGACCTCCAAGTTTTGGTTGTTCGTATGACCAAATGCTCTGCCAGGAGATTCTTTTTGGAGAAAACTAATATTGTCAAAAGGTCAAATATATATATATATATATATATATATATATATATATACTACACACACACACACACACACACACACACACACACACACACACACACACACACACACACTGAGTTACAACATAGAAAAAGGGAATAAAGGAAGGTATGGGGAGCAGGCAGTTAAGATAGGGTGTCCATTCGTCCCGTTTTTCCCGGGATAGTCTCGTTTTTTTTTGGAAAATGTCCCGCTGTCCTGAAAGTTTTCTTGGGGACGCTCAAATGTCCCGCTTTTGGGATGATGCTTTGGGCAATGTATTTATGAATAGCGACTTTCGTTTTGTTCTTTATTAGGTAATTATAAATATGAACGTTAGAAAGCAACAGTTGTATGATGACGATGCACTGTTTGGTCTATAATCTTTGATTTTTTATTCTCATATATTGGTAACTGGCACATTTTTCGAATTGTCAATCCATGGTCAGTGCAGCCAATGTCGGAGATTTCCTGCTGATTCTGGCATTTTGGCAGTGGGGAAATACAATTTTAACTTAGATTAAAGAGAGTGGATTTTTATACCCCTTGCAGCGATAAATAAAAAAAATTAAACGTAATAAACAATGACTTTAATGCTTTTTGATTTGTGAATGGTTGATTCTTATAAATTTGTATTGGCAACAGTGCCGTGGTAAAAAGAAAATTTTAACTGTTTTTTTTTATATTTTGCTAATGTCCCACCTTTTATTAAAATGTTCCAAGTTTTCCTTTAATTTTTTGTACATGTCCCCTTTTACATTGAAAATATTATGGACATCCTAAGTTAAGAGAACAATGGTTGGACGAACAAAATGGCTTTTGACAGTTCGAAAATATTATAATTAATTATATACAGTACTTGATTGTCAGAAAATATATTATACATTGCAAACTTAATCTATTAATAGAAATAATGTAGAATTCATCTGATATGGAATGCCGAAAAGAGAACAGAATTTACCGTCAGCAATATAAACAGTCATAACTATATATTTGAAGTATTAATATGCAAATTGTGAAAAATATGCTTTATCAAGTTCATTACGAATAGCAAGAGTATGTATATACGCCTTACATCCCTCTTGGAGACATGGATGCTCCCCTAGCGGGAGTAGCAACAGAATTACAAATAGCTCCTTTTTTTAGTTTATCTATTTCCCTACAGATGTGAATGAGTGACATGTGAGATAACTGTATAGTGAAAGCCGGTTAAAATTTTCTCAGAGTCACTGATTTAGGCTTCAAGTTTTTTTTTTTTTTTTTTTTACGAGCCCAAAAATCTTCTCACTCAGGATCCACGGTTTAAAGTCCCTCCTGGAGGATTTGTCTCTTGGATTTTTTCATCCAAAAGCATCCATCTATCCCGACCGGATTTGAACCCACGACCCTCGGGACTAAAGGAAAGGAACTAGATCACCACGGTCGACAATTAGCAACAGAATTACACATATTTGAATTTATTTGACGTATATAATTGTGAAATAAAGCATACCTCTTGGTGCTTTTAGGGTTATAGAATGTAGAAAATACTTGGTTAATCGCGTCTACGATATTTCTAAAGAAGAATTATTAAAAACAGGGGAAAATAATATTGTAAAATATAAGAGAAAATTGAATAAAAATAGTCCGAGTATACACTATAAAATAAAAGGAATCATAAACTAAAGGCATACGCATAAATTATGTAAAACGAAGTAGCATTAAGTTAATACACAATTTGCTAATACCCGGCGTGCGCTTCTACGCCTAAATACATACAATTTAATGTGTTTTTATGTTAGTTGGATAAGTAAAATGAAAAATAATTATAAATTTATATTTTTTAGATACCCCGTGCTGATTACCAGGCGTTGCCCGGAAATCTCTTATCCCGATCTTATTGACATAAATGAGCTGAAATACAAAAATTAATGTGTTTTATGTTTAGTTAAATGTAAAAGGAAAAATTTACATCGTATTTATTTTTAGATACCCCATGCTGTGTACCCGGCGTTGTCCGGGAATCTACTCATCCCTATCTTCTTGGCATAAATGAGCTAAACATAAAATTCGTTATTGTTAGTTATCCGTAAAAGGATACCCGCCATGTGCTGCTATGCTTGCACAGGAATCTACGTACTTGTCTCGATCTTCTTGGCATCAATGAAAGACAAAAATGGTTATTGTGAGTTATCCGTAAGAGATAAACATACGCTGTCACGGACCTTTGTGTAGAGTTTTTTGAGATATTAAATTCTGTGTACATTAATTCTATGTATTTGTTATGGTTTAAGCAGAGTAAGACATTTAAACGTCCAAAGAGCTACTTTTTCCACGTTTTCCACTATAAAGGACAATTTTTAAGGGGTAGGAGTTGAGTATCACAACTCTCTTACAGCCTATGTTCATCCCGGAAATCTCTTGAACATTTTGCAAAAAGCCCCATCACAATCGGATGAACGGTATGGCCGCGCATAAATTACGAACAAACAAACATTCATTTTTCTATAGCCTATTAGATTGAGTAATAAAACATCACGTAAAATTCTATTACTCGATAGAGAATAATTCTGTGTTGCTGCCTAGAATTTAAGGAACTTGCGGTAGACAAGTCGCTGACTTAAGTTAAAATAATGAGGGTAATCTATTAAGTAATAAGATTACATTTATGTTGTAGTGTAAGTGCCATACGGTATTGCAGAATTCACACCTCGGTGGAGAATGCATGAGTGATTGAATAATGGGCAATACAAGTCGCGCAATTGCAACTTCCTATCAGGAAGATAGGGTGACATGGGCCAGACTGCAGACAAGAACAACGATGTTAACCCTTAAATTCGTAATGTATCCTTTTAGATACATCAGTTGGTTTAGTTAATGTAATATTTTTAATAAATCAGAAGAAAACGAACAAATATAAACCACTTAAATGTGTGTCTAATTATACAATATACCTAATAGTAACAGTTATACAAGATTCCGTTTTCACGGCGGTCCGCCGCTTTCAAATATCTAACAGAAGAAATTTGTGTTTTGCCAATTTAGGGGTTAAAAAGTACTGATGATGTAATGTTCAATACCATATGGAACAAACGAGAAAACAGGTTTGACTCCCGTAGCTAACTTACATTGAAGATCACACATTCATTTAGTTTATCACGAGACAAATTTCATTTTTGAAACCAAATACTTGTCCTGCACGGAATCAATTTTCTCATGGAATTTCGTCGAGTGAAATCAGTATATGTCAGGAATTTGAGTAGCTACTACGAGTAACGTCTCCAGGTTCAGAAAACCAGTCATAATGGATGGGGGACACGACATGCTGACCAGATGTCACCATATAGGCCTACTGATTCTATGATCATCCACCTCTGCGATTAAAACATATGGATGTGAGGTCAGGATCCGGCTAGTAGGCCAAGAACTTTTTAGGCCTGCCGGGTCATGGAGTTAGGTTTACGAATAACACAACTAACTCACTGGCAATATCGAATCCGTAGGTTCATGACCGCGCGGATAAGCTCCCCATACATTCCTATCCTGGCCTAATGTTTTCCAATCATCCCCTGTATAATCTACTTCCCTCAAATTGTTATTCTCCCACCTCATTCTTCGTCTATCAACTGAGCGTTTTCCCTCTGGTTTTCCTACAAGCAAGCTTCCATGCCCCTTTATAATTCCCAAATCGTGCCACATGTCCTGCCCATCGCACTCTAGGAGACATAACTGTTATTGCTTATTATATCTGATTTCCCATAAAGATATGTAGCTCACTGTTATTTAATCTTCTGTTAATTTCTCTCTTTGGTCCAAAATTTTTCTTAATATCTTTATTCTCAAATACCCTTAAAGTAAGCGTCCGTGTTTCGCATCCATATAATAGAAATGGGAGAATAACAATTTTATATATTTTCAGTTTAACTTTTTTTTAGAGAAGTTGAGACGACAGGAGCCCCTGCATTTCAAGAAATGGGCCTCTGTTTAATTTTTTGTGCTTCACATTCGTATTTGTAATTATTTTTCCTAGGTATTTGAATGGTATTAATAAGCTGTTAGTTTATGCTGATGATGTAGTACTACTGGCCGATAGCGAGGAGATACTAAAGGCCAACACGCACACACTATTGAGAAACACTAAGAAATTGGGACTGGAAGCAAATATCAGTAAAACTAAATATATGGTCACACGTAGAAATTCAGTATATGATGGAAATGGACATCTAAGGACAAATGAGGGAAATTTTGAGGAAGTGGCTGAATTCAAATACCTAGGAACAATAATCACAAATAGGAATGAGATGCACAAAGAAATCAAACATAGGCTCAATTCTGGAAATGCATGCTATTATGCATTGCAGAGACTTTTGATGTCCCAACTCCTTTCAAAAAACGTTAAGCTGAAAATATATAAAACTATTATTCTACCAGTTATATTATATGGGTGCGAAACATGGACTCTTACTTTAAGGGAGGAAACGAGATTACGGGTATTTGAGAATAAAGTTCTTAGGAAAATTTTTGGACCAAAGAGAGATGAACAGACAGGTGAATGGAGAAGACTACATAACAATGAACTACATGGTCTTTATAGGAAGCCAGATATAATAAGAACAATTAAGTCTCGTAGACTGCGATGGGCAGGACATGTTGCGCATATGGGGAATGAAAGACGTGCATGGAAACTTCTTGTAGGAAAGCCAGAAGGAAAACGCCCAGTTGGTAGACCAAGAATGAGGTGGGAGAACAACATTAACTATGATTTGAGGGAAGTAGATTATACAGGGAATGATTGGAAAGCATTGGCTCAGGATAGGGATGTATGGAGAGCTTATGTCCGCGCGGCCATGAACCTACGGGTTCGATAGTGCCAGTGAGTAAGTAAGTAAGTAAGTAAGGTATTTGAATTCAGCCACCTCTTCAAAATTTCCCTCATTTGTCATTAACTGTCCGTTTCCATTATATAATGTATTTCGATGTGTGGATAAATATTTAGTTTTGTTGAAGTTTACTTCCAGTCCCAATTTATTAGTGTTACTCAATAGTGTGTGTGTGTGTGTGTGTGTGTATTGGCCTTTAGTATTTCATCTCTATCGCCTAATTCTATATCATCAGCATAAACTAACAGCTTATTAATACGAGTACCACTGAGCTGTAGGCCTCCTTCGTCCTCTAAAGATTGGATGGTATGCTCTAGTATAAAATTGAATAGTAGAGGAGATAGTGCATCTCCTTGCTTTAATCCATTGCGGATTTCAAAAGTATCCGAAAATTGTTTGCCTACACGCATCCTATTCTGTGTCATTTAGACACATTTGAGTAAGTCATACAAACTTTATACTTTATGAAATATAAAAAACTTAAAAATATATATATATTTTGTAAAATCATTTCTCCCGGACAATTTTGGTTGATCATAAGATAATGACATGCTTTTTTAAGTTTTCCATATAACTCGAAATATCGCATTCGTCAGAAACTCCCATTTCAAGCTCCACGAGATATTATACTAATAATAATATGAATGTTTTCGAAACCTACTTTTTATTTTCGAAAACATCCTAGAATTTAAAACGCTAATAGGTTACACAATCATTAGAAAATAATAAACACTTGTATATAATTATTTTCAATTACTAGCGCAGTACTGAAAATGTACTTGATTTTATTCCCTTATACATTTCAACTCAAATAACAATTGCTGATAATGGCGACAACCAACCACATTTCAAGAGAATGAGAATCGTAAAAAGCCAGATTTTAGGATTGATAGTAGAGGTATATCATTGGCACTATCGAACCCGTAGGCTCGGACATAAACCCTCCATGTATCCCAATCCTAAGGTAATGTTTTCCAAATTATCCCTTGTATAATCTACTTCCCGTTTTCAGACACTTTTGAAATCCAGAATGGGTTGAAGCAAGGAGATGCACTATCTCCTCTACTATTTAATTTTGTACTAGATTATGCCATTAAATCTTTAGAGAATGAGGAAGGCTTACAACTGAATGGTATTAATAAGCTGTTAGTTTATGCTGATGAAGTAGTACTACTGGCCGATAGCGAGGAGATACTAAAGGCCAACACGCACACACTATTGAGTAACACTAAGAAATTGGGACTGGAAGTAAATATCAGTAAAACTAAATATATGGTCACACGTAGAAATTCAGTACACAATGGAAATGGACAGCTAAGGACAAATAAGGGAAATCTTGAGGAAGTGGCTGAATTCAAATACCTAGGAACAATAATCACAAATAGGAATGAGATGCACGAAGAAATTAAACATAGGCTCAATTCTGGAAATGCATGCTATTATACATTGCAGAGATTTTTGATGTCCCAACTCCTTTCAAAAAACGTTAAGCTGAAAATATATAAAACTATTATTCTACCAGTTATATTATATGGGTGCGAAACATGGGCTCTTACTTTAAGGGAGGAAGGGAGATTACGAGTATTTGAGAATAAAGTTCTTAGGAAAATTTTTGGACCAAAGAGAGATGAACAGACAGGTGAATGGAGAAGACTACATAACAATGAACTACATGGTCTTTATAGGAAGCCAGATATAATAACAGTTAAATCTCGTAGACTGCGATGGGCAGGACATGTTGCGCGTATGGGGAATGAAAGACGTGCATGGAAACTTCTTGTAGGAAAGCCAGAAGGAAAACGCCCAGTTGGTAGACCAAGAATGAGGTGGGAGAACAACATTAACTATGATTTGAGGGAAGTAGATTATACAGGGAATGATTGGAAAGCATTAGCTCAGGATAGGGATGTATGGAGAGCTTATGTCCGCGCGGCCATGAACCTACGGGTTCGATAGTGCCAGTGAGTAAGTAAGTATAATCTACTTCCCTCAAATCATAGTTATTACTCTCCCACCTCATTCTTGGTCTACCAACTGTACGTTTTAGAGCTAGTATAATATGTTTAAATTTTAAATTTGCAATTAACCTAATTATATTTACAGCTACACAACAGAGATAACAGAGTCCCTGATTTAGGATTAAGTTTCAATTAAGAGCCTTGAAACAAAGCAAAGTGATTATTACGATCTCAACTATTATTGTTTGTTTCCTAATTGGTTAACCAAAAGGGAATAGAATTCATTGAATGAAAGAGTTTCATTGTGAACAAAATGGACGGCTAAAATACAGTACAATGTTATAAATTACATTTTTTTCAAGAGTTGGGAGTCAATGTTCTATCCTGCGTGCTGTAATTAATTAAAAATGTCTTCACTGACTTCACTGTGAACTTATCAGGACGATCTCATAGCCTAATTTTCATTCTATCTAGGCCTATATTTTAAAATTACACTGGTCAACATGTTTTTTGTCTCATGAGTACCAATAGTTGTACTTAATGCAATTTTTTTATCGTGTTTTCAAATATGTATTCGGAATTTCTCCATCACCCACAGTTTTTGTATTTCAATTTCAATTAATGGATTTAAATAATTATTCTTTTAATAAACCTAGATTTCTTCCCGGAAAATCTTAGCAGTGAGCAATGAGCACGGGGAACATTTTCATCAGGAGATTTCAGCTATGGAAAAGAGATATCAAGACAAATGGAATCCTAATATGCTGGCCGATTATTGTTGGACCATCAAGAGGGATGCTCCACGGGCAAAATATAGCAGAAAATCGTCATTTCTAACTTTCTAGGTGAATCCAATGTTCGAATATTGTGTAGTTACGAATGTAGAAAATATTAAAGTGTTTGAAATTATAAAAACCTGTCTTGCGTGATGGAGAAAAAGCGATATCATGTTTGAATTCAGGAGAAAAAATACTATCAGAATCACATATTTTTCTTTCTGAGACAAAAAAAAAGTTTTTTGTTGCTCAGTGTTATTTTATAGTCGCAAATAAATGTAATGATCTGCTGAGAAACTTTTCAAAAACAATATAACAATGCCTAACAGAAAGAATTATGAAAAAAGAAAATAAAAATGACAGGCCTAATAACAATAATAGGCGCTGACTACAGTGGGACAAGGAGGCCCATACCTCACATGGATTTTATGATAGAGTTCCAATTTGGAACATAAGGTAATATCATTTTTATTTCATTCTTATTTATAGATGCTTTAAAAACTAAGTAAATTTTTCATTTAGGATATTTAGATTATGTAGTTTTGCGTTTATATTCTTGTCCTCCTACATCATACCTCATATAAACCTGCCACGATTGTAATTCCTATATTAGGCCTATATCTGCTGGGAGACTCTGGAACTCCTTACCACAGGAAATCAGAGAATGGCGGACATTAGTTTCCTTTAAAACAAATTTAAATCTCTTTATTTTGTAATTGGCTTACAGTAGATTAATTGGTGGTTTCTGATTTTATGCTTCTCTAATAATATTGATTTAACTGATCATAATATATAATATTTATAGATTGCGTTAAGGCTTTTGATAAAGTGAACAGAAATAAAATATGGGATATAATGAAACAAAATTCTGGCAAATTCCTACCAGGGAAATGAAAAGAATTTTAAGTACAGAAATGGATGTTTTAAGAAGATCAGCTGGAAAATCTAGAATGGATCGAATACAAAATAAAGAAATAAGGGAAATTATGGGTGTACAAGAGGAGCCAGACATCATAGAAATTACAGAAAAGAAAATATTACAGTGGTATGGCCACGTCAAAAGAATGCCAGAACAAAGATTGCCTAAAATTGTTATGGAATGGATCCCAATAGAAAGGAGGAAGAGAAGAAGACCGAAGAAAACTTGGATAGAAGTGGGTTCAAGCAGCTATGAATATCAGAGGATTGGAGGAAGATCAATGGATGGACAGAGAGGAATGGCGTTTGGTTTCCGGAAGACGGCGGCAGCTGCCATGATACCGGATGGTGGTGATGATAATGAAACAACGAAGTCTTCCAAATCACATAATAAGAGCAATTCAAAGCTTGTATGCCGAAACAACTTCAAAAATTAAAAATGGATATAGACAATCTACAGCTAATATAGAGATAAATCATTGAGTGAAACAAGGATGCCCTTTGTCACCGGCTTTATCTAATATTGACGAAGTCTTGAGAAAATGGCAAAATATTTTATTAAATAACTTTAGTTTTGACAATAATAAATTGTATCCACTCCTGGGTGCAGATCATCAGGCAATTATAGCAGCGGATGAAGACAGCTTACAAAGAGTCAGTTTTCAATTGGGGAAAATTGCTGCTCAATATAACTTACAAATATCTCCAAGTAAAACTAAAGTGATGGCATTTCATGGCAAAAATCCAATAAGAGCCAAAATAATAGTACATGATTTTGTAATAGAACAAGTAATGGATTTTAATTATTTAGAAGTTTTCCTACAATGATCCGACACAGAGATATTAATAGAAAGCTTAATATGTTTCAACATATTTGCGTTAAAATTAGCAGAACATTAGCAAAGTAAGTTCATAAAAAACACTACTGAAGTTTTACAAAGTTTCAAAGTTTTAGCTATTCCTATTCTGTTGTATGGCTCGGAATTTGGACCCTCACCAAAAATTTAATAAAAAGACTGGAAGCAGCCGAGATAAAATTCCTACGATATGTAACAGGATGTAGGCCTACTCTTTTGGACAAACGGAGGAGTGAAGATATTCGTGAGGAATTACAAATAAGTAGTGTGATAACAAAAATAGAAGAATATAGAAATAAATGGTTTGAACATGTTAGTAGAATGAGTGAAGAGAGGGTACCTTATAAGATGTTAAATTACAATCCACAAGGGCATAGAAGTTGTGGACGACCATTTAAAAGATGGAACGAGCAACTATAATATGGAGCCGGAACAGATCAGAAATGGTCTAAACTGTGAAAGTAGATGATGATTGATCATAATTTTAGTTTAATTTGTATAAATATTTACTTATAATTGTATAATTATGTTACGATCTTATGTAAATATTTTCTGTGTTTAACATTTTACACTGGTTTAGTGGAAAAGAAAGCTTTATGGTCTTAGCTCTACTCCGCCAGTTTAAATAAATAAATAAATAAATAATATTAATAACTAATTCACTGACACTATCGAACTCTTAGGTTCATTGATGCATGGACATAAGCTCTCCATATATTCCTATCCTAAGCTAATGTTTTCCAATGATCCCTTATAATCTACTTCCCTCAAAATCATGGTTAACATTATTCTCCCACCTCAGTCTTATTATTATTATTATTATTATTATTATTATTATGAAAAGCAACGGGAAGCTACCACACCTATATTTTCCCTAGAAAAGCTACAAAGCATAGCATGAAAATGCTATAATTGCAGTAAAAGAGCTGTTTAGGGCAGAACACTATAGAATAGAGAACTATTATTATTATTATTATTATTATTATTATTATTATTATTATTGTGGAAAGCAACGGGAAGCTACCACACCTATATTTCCCTCGCAAACTTACAAATCATAACATGAAAATACTATGATTGTAGTGAAAGAGCTGCTCTAGGGTATAGAGAATTTCTAATGATAATAATAATATTACCATCACTGTTATTATTATTATTATTGTAATGTGTTTTTTTAGAACGTTCACAGATTTAATTGTAATGATATGAAATGGATCCTGATAATGAAATTCTAATTCAGTAGGCCTATTTGTCTTGAAGACTGAGCACGCGTAATTACGGTGATCCAATTAAAACTATGTCTTCTTTCAAATGACAAATCAGAAAAATTATGTCAAATATTTTAAAATATATTGTTAAATTACAATCTACAAGGACACAGAAGTCGTGGACGACCATTTAAAAGATGGGACGAGCATCTATAATATGGAGCCGGAACAGATCGGAAATAGTCTAAACCATATCGGAAATAGTCTAAACCATAACGGTAAATGATGATGATATTTTAAAATACACAATTAATTACCGATGAGTTTAACCCTTAAATTAGCAAAACACTAATTTCTTGCGTCAGTTATTAGACTGTTGCGGACCGCACTGAAAACTATATCATACACAACTATTATTATTGGGTATATTGTGTAATTCTATACACATGTAAGTAATTTCTACTAGTTCGTTTTCTTCTGTTTCATTAAAAATATTAAATTAAATAAGCTAATTGATGTATCCTATAGCATACATTACGAATTTAAGGGTTAAGGCCTGCTTTCACACAACAAACCTTAAGTAACATATTACTAAGTAAAATTACAAAATACCAACTACATGGTATATGACCATAGAAAAACTAACTCGTAATTTACAAACCATATTGAAATATAAACATATTTCTTGTTTGTTGCAAATAAACTAAATGTTTTCAGGCACAGGAACATGAAATCGTACACTGTATGTGAAATAGATGTTTTTACACCGATTGCCAAAATATGCACAAGAAAACACCTACCTAATTTTTTTCACATCTTGAGCGTTGATGAACTTGAGATAATAAGGAACTGGAACTGTAATCTACGGGTTTAAACGCACGTGTAACAGCAACAAGGAGTGCCCCATTTTCACAAAGAAGTGTTTGTATGTTAGGAAGTACGATATCCTGAAGTAATGACTAAATTGGAATCACGCACAAAAACTCGAAACTCCAACACTCGGAGTCACACTTAAACTCGCAACTACGTGGTAAAAAGCGTAACCTTGACTTCGAGATGACGTAATGTAGCCTCTTGCACCTCCCCCGCACTGTAATAAGCTTAGAGCCAGGTAAAGGGTTATGTAATAACAATCTTCATACAAATTTTATTTATTTTTCATAAATTACTGTTTTTGAAAGGTTCTATAAACAAAGCTATAATATTTTAATATACCTTACTGAGTACATGGAAGAGAAGTTTTTTATGAATGCAAAATCTGACATAATCTGCGAAGACAATACATTCTTCTTCTTCTTCCTTCCAAGTATTAGGCCAAGGCCTGTTACGATCCTATAGAAAATTTTCCCTCCAGCGTTTCATAGGACGGCCCAGTGATCTTCGTCCTCTTGGTATATAATTATAAACAGCTTTGGGGATCCGATTTGAACTCATTCTTTCAAGATGGTGTTTCCAATTTAGTTGGTACTGTTTAATATATTCCAAAATTGGCGTAGTCTTCAATTCTTTTAAGATATCGGTGTTCCTTTTCCGATCCCATCTGGTGTAACCCGCTGTTCTGCGCATGAATCTCATTTCACAAGCCGTTATTCTGCTTTCATGTTGTTTTCTTAGTGTCCATGCTTCACTACCATAGGTCAACACTGGTCTAGCCAAAGTGTTATATAAACGTAATCTGGTGTTTTTTGTACAAGGGATGGTTTCATAACTTGATTAATAATTCCTAAACTTTCTAAAGTATACAAAGTAATAGTTAGGCTGTAATACGACTCTTGAATGAATAAGAAAATAGTCATCATCATCAACAACAAGGATTAAGCCCAATGGCTTATTCCGATCTCATTATAGGTCGAATTGGTCCTTCCATTTCTTCAATGGTCTTCCCAACAATCTTCTCCCTTTTGGTTTACAATTATACATTCTTCTTGGTATGCACTGTTCATTCATTCGTAATACGTGCTGCAGGTAAGCATTTTGATTAGCATTTTATTCTTTCACAGAGATTAAATATATTAAGTTCTGTTCTTATATCTTCGTATTTCTTTTTATCGGTCCTTTGGTATCCTGCTATTGCTATCAACATCTTCATTTCTGCAGCCTCTATTTGTTTACTATCTGCCTTTGTTAATGTCCAGGTTTCACATCCATTGATAAGAGATGGAACTGCCAATACTTTGTAAAATTTTAAAATAGTTTCTTTTCTAGTTTTATTCAATGAAGTACGTTTAATTGTGCCAAATAGATAATAGAATCGTTGTATTTTAGTGTGTTTATCTAAATTTCTGTCTCTATCTAAATGACATCCCAAATGATTAAAATTCTGAACTTGGTCTATAATTTCATTGTTTATCACTATTTTTGTTCTTATTGCACATTTTCCTTTCAGAAGAAAATAGACTGTCTTTAATTTATAATTGAGAGTCATCATCATCATCATCAATGGCTCGACAACCCCATATGAGCCTTGGCCGCCTTCAGAAGCTTATGCCAGACTTCCCTGTCCTGAGCTTCATTCTTACAGGTGTTTTTTTTAATCTTAATGTCTTGAATAATACTATCCTCCCATCTCAATTTAGGTCTTCCAACTTTTCTGGTCATAGAGGACGCTCATTGTAAATTAGTTGCGAGTCAACATTATTTATTAAATTGCATTTCTATGCATGTGGAGCTTACTTCCGAAACCAGACAAGTCCAGAGTGTTATCAAGGTGAGTTTGTGGTAATTTTGACACACAGTTTAGATTAGATTTATTCAGCCTGGTGGAGTTAAGGTCATGTGGCCTTCTCTTCCACTCACCAGGACAAACATATATTACATCAGAATATAACAATCTCAATTAATTCTAATATTAAATTCTAAATAAAAATTTGATCAAAAAGATAATATCTATTATATTACGATCAATAATGCAACCAGTTAATGTTAGTTAAAATTAAGACTAAAACTAATAATAACATGCAAGGCATATTAAATTGTCCCTGTCTAATGTATATAAAAAGCAAAGAAAAATAATGAGATATAGAAAACTAATTTTACGATTTTACAATATTTAAAACAAAACAAAAGAAAATATTTGTTGATCTTAATATTATTTTCATAAATAATTAAATGTATTAATTGTTAAAGAATACTATCAGTGAGGTGTATAAGTTAGTTTGTTATTAAATAATTCTTTAGTTTGTTTTTGAAGGAAATAGAGTACCGGAGATATCATAGATCAAATTTTATAAAATTAATTAATTCAAAATCACACCGAAAAAGCCATGAACTTGTTCTCAAGAAGTTTTAGATTTGCCTGGTTTTGGACACAGGCTCTACATATATGGAATTGTTTATATATGCATTGTCTACTTCTAACTAACTAACTAACTAACTAACTAACTGGCACTAGTGAACCCATAGGTTCATGGCCGTGCGGACATAAGCTCTCCATACATCCCTATCCTGAGCCAATGTTTTACAATCATTCCCTGAATAATCTACTTCCCTCAAATCATAGTTAGTGTTACAAGATAAAAGTTAAAAATTAAAATGTACCTGTTGGCAGGTGCCGTCGTCCTCAACTTTGTTAAAATGGTGTATATAAAATTAACTGGAGCGCTTTCGGAAGTTAACTTACATCCTCAGCAGATTGAGCTTCTGCTACTTGTTGTTGTTTACGATGATATATAACAACGAGTAGCAGAAGCTCAACCTGCTGATGATGGAAGTTAACTTCCGAAAGCGCTCCAGTTAACTTTATATACACAATTTTAACAAAGTTGAGGACGACGGCACCTGCCAACAGGTACATTTTAATTTTTAACTTTTATCTTATGACTATTCACCTCAACGGAATTTGATATGAATTTTATTAGGATTGATAGTTAGTGTTATTCTCCCACCTCATTCTAGATCTACCAACTGGATGTTTTCTCTCTGGCTTTCCCTCAAGAAGCTTCCATGCATGTCTTTCATTCCCCATTCGTGCCACATGTCCTGCCCATCGGAGTCTACGAGTCTTAATTGTTCTTATTATATCTGGCGTCCTATAAAGACCATATTGTCTTCTTCAGAAACAAAAATTATTATAAACCATTGTAACAATTATTAAATGTTCTATAATACAGTATTAGGTTGAAGGTTTCTGAAGATAATGATTAGGCCTATTTCATTCGTTTAAGTCACTTCAATTTTCTGTAAATAGGCATACTGTCTGTCTATACTCGTACAAAGCGTGACATAACCAAATTAATTTAGTTACGCTTATTTCCCTACATATGTCAGCGAATGTCAAGTGGTTATCTCGTCGCCTCAAATAGACACCTTGTAGGCACATTTGGATGGGAAGTGACGATTAAATTTTGCTCAGAGGTTTTAATTCATGTTTGAGATTCTTTTGTAAGCCGTAAAATCTTTAGACTCGGGATCATCGGAGAACTTGACATTTTGTTTTT
The DNA here is from genome assembly GCA_030220185.1 of Diploptera punctata. Lineage (NCBI taxonomy): Eukaryota > Metazoa > Arthropoda > Insecta > Blattodea > Blaberidae > Diploptera > Diploptera punctata. Next base: position 27,005 of record JASPKZ010006818.1, read on the forward strand.
TACATCCTTAAAAGAGCTATCACCTTGACGTGGTGGGGGGGCTTAGTACCCGATGAACCAGACGACTCTACTGGGGAAGATTGACTTAGGTTAATCTTGCTGGTGGGTAAGAGGCGAGGGGAACTAAGTATAGCTCACAACGAAGGAATGGCGTCTGTATCCATATTGGGCGGCCACATCTTCGTCAAGTCAAGTCTTCAACGGTCAACAGGGCGACAAGGAATAGCACAGCTAAACTTGTAGGGCTTGAAGAGCGGAAGAAGCAGCCCTCTCTTGGGGGGTGGATACCCAGAGGAGCATGTTTGGAGGCTCAGAGGAAGCAGCCCTTCCACCATCCTTGTCCTGCGAAGCGCTCGTAACGCTTCCAGGAGACATTTATCTTACTGAGAAGCTTCATGGAAATCAGCCGGATTGTCATAAAAGGAACCGACCCAAGCAAGATAAAAGGATACGATTTGGAATAAAGGACATTTTGAAATTAGGAAATTGGAACGTAAGGGGAATAAATACAAAAGAAGAAGAATTAGAAAGAGAATTAAAGAAAAAAGAAATAAATATAGCAACAATAACAGAAACAAAAAAGAAACTAAAAGGAACAAAAGGACTTACAACACTATACTATGTTGTATAGCGGAGTAGAACAGACAACAAGAGCGCAGTGTGGAGTAGCAATTTTAATAGATGAAAAATGGAAGAACAAATTGAATAGCTATGAGTTTATAAATGAAAGAATCCTGATAGCCAGATTTAAAATTGAAAGAGGATATATGATGATAATTGCTGTGTATGCCCCAGAGGAAGGCAAGAAAGAAGAAACAAAAAAATTTTATAAAACATTACAAACATTAGTTGATAAATATACAAAAGATCATCATTTAATAATAAGTGGAGACTTAAATGCCAGAGTAGGCAATGTCCCTATACCTAATGTAATAGGAAATAATGGAGAAATAACAATAAATGATAATGGACAGGATTTGAGACAGTTTTCAGCCTATAATCAATTAAAAATAATGAATACCTATTTCCGAAAAAAGGACATACATAAATATACAAGAAGTGGATATAACTCAAGATCAATAATTGACTATTTAATCGTAAACAACAAGCTAGGAGCCTTGGTAAAAGATGTGAGAGTACATAGAGGCAGCGATATATACTCTGATCACTATCTCGTGATAAGCAAAATAAACATAATAGCTAAATGGCGGAAAAATAACATAAAGAACAAAAGAAACCAAGAAGAAGTATATAAAATATATTTATTACAAGATCAAAGTATTAGACAACATTATGAAAGCAGAATGAATAAATATATATATCAGAGATAGCGACGTCAGAAGATATAAATATTGAATGGGAAAATATATCAAATGTAATACATAAAACAGCAAATGAGATATTAGGAAAGAAAAATAGAATAAGGAATAGGAAGGGCTTGAGAACTTGGAATGCGAATATACAAAATGCAGTGAATGAAAAACAAAAAGCATATCATACATACTTACGACTGAAAACAGAAGAATCTTATGAAGAATATAAAATGAAAAGGAGAATTGCTAAAAGCATTATAAGAAAATCCCATCAGGAGTCATGGGATAAATTTATAAGCTCAGTAGAACATGATATGTATGGAAGACAAGAAATAGGTTATAAATTAGTGAAACATCTAAATCAGACTGAGAAAGATTCTGCCAGATTGAATATAATCCCAGAACAAGAATGGATCCAGCATTATGAAAAACTTTGGAAAAAGGAGGAAATTGAAGGAAAAGAGAACAATGAGGAAGAAATAAAAGTGGAAAATATTGATGTAATAGACATAAATGAATTAGAAATGGCTTTGAAAACCACTAAGAATAGGAAAGCAACAGGATTAGATAATATAAATATGGAATTAATCAAATATAGTGGAATATTGTGTAAACTACGAATACTTCATCTAATTAATATATGTTGGCAGACCTATGGGATTCCAACCACTTGGAAAACAGCAATTGTCAAGAATATATTCAAAAGAGGAGACCGGAGAAATTGCGAGAATTACAGAGGGATTAGCTTAATGAATACTGGCTACAAAATATATACGAAAATAATAAATAATAGATTGAGAAACATAACAGAAGTAATAATAAGTGAAAATCAAAGTGGATTCAGAAAGGGAAGGTCATGTATAGACAATGTCTTTACACTGAAACAACTCATAGAAAAGAGAAGAGAACATAACTTAGAAACTCACATAGGATTTATAGATTTGGATAAGGCCTTCGATCGAGTAAACAGACAAAAATTATGGGAAATATTACGAATGAAAGGATACCCGCTGTGCCTTGTTGAAACAATAAAGACATTATATGAAGACACAAATATAATTATAGATACCGGATTCAAAAGAACAGATGCAATCAAAACAAATACTGGATTACGACAAGGATGTAGTTTATCACCCACTTTGTTTAATATATATATAGACGATATTTTTAATAAATGGAAAGTTTTAGTAAATCCAGGAATAAGAATGGATAATAAAATGTGCATAAATAATCTTTTATTTGCTGACGATGTAATCATAATACAGAAAAATGAAGACGACTTACAGAAATCAATGCATGCATTAAATGAAATATGTAAATTATACGATCTAAAAATTTCTGTAAGGAAAACGAAGACCATGGCTTTTAGAGGAAGAGATCCAGTGAGAACCAAAATTATTTTAGAAAATCAAAGTATAGAACAGGTGTCTAGTTTCAAATATTTGGGCTGTGATGTTGGCTACAATGTGGAAAGAGATATTGACTCCAAAATAAATAAATTTCAGACGGTGTGTGGAACAATACAGAGAACATTCAAAAATAAAATTAGAAAAGAAACCAAGATAAAAATGTATAATGTTATGGCGGTTCCCACAATATTGTATGGATGTGAAACTTGGGCTCCAGTGAAAAGACAGAAGGATAGAATACAGACGGCAGAGATGCGGTTCCTAAGACAAGTAAAAGGATGTACAAGACTTGATAGAATAAGAAATGAGGATATAAGAGAAGAATTGAAAGTACAGCCTTTATTGGATAAAGTCACGAATTACAGACAGAAATGGATTGATCACATGGATGGAATGAGCAAGGAGAGATATCCATTGTTAGCCAGAAATTATCAAGCAAGAGGAAGGCGTGATGTTGGAAGACCTAGAAGACGTTGGGCTGATGCAATATGAAGTCGGAACGGGCAATTGCCTAATCCCTGGAGTGATGATGATGATGATGACATCCTTAAAAGTAAACGACTCCAGTCGGGTTTGAACTCGCGACCTTCGGGGTCAGTAAGGCAAGGAACTTAACCCCTAGACCACCAAAGGCGACAATTTATATAGTTTTTATAATGTAGGGCTTTTATTTCTTAAGGAGCTTACAGTTGCAAAATTCGATATTTTCCCATTATCTTGTATTATTGTTGTCTTTCTTCCTATAATAACTTCTGTGACATATTTAAACGTTAAATTATCATAAGCATTTATTATCCATCCATAGTAATTCTGCCCGAAGGCAGGTCCTTCACTGCAATCATAGCATTTTCATGCTATGCTTGCAGCTTTACTAGGGAATTGTGTAGGTGTGGTAGCTTCCCGTTGCTTTCCACACCGGTGAAGGATGATGGTGATGATGATGGTAATGATAAGGATGGTGATGATGATGATGATGGCCATATGATTTCGGGGACCGTTTGGGCCTTAAAGTTTTCCTGACATTTGTCTTACAGGTGAGGAAAAACCCCGATAAAAACCTCACCCAGAAAAACTGCCCCGACCGGGGATCGAACCCGGGCCCGCTGCGTGACAAGGCAGCACGCTACCTCGAGACCACAGCGGTGGACATGCACATTTATTATAGATATAGAAAATGTTAATGATATGAAAGTGAATTTGAATAAAAAAATAAATCGTAAAACAATTATTACTTACAATATATATATATATATATATATATATATATATATATCCATCCATAGTAACTCTGCCCGAAGGCAGGTCCTTCACTGCAATCATAGGATTGTCATGCTATGCTTGCAGGTTTACTTGCTTTTCACACCGGTGAAGGATGATAATGACAAGGATGATGGTGATGATGATGGCCATATGATTTCGGGGACCGTTTGGGCCTTAAAGTTTCGCTAACATTTGTCTTACAGGTGAGGAAAAACCCCGATAAAAACCTCACCCAGGAAAACTGCCCCGACCGGGGATCGAACCTGGGCCCGCTGCGTGACAAGGCAGCACGCTACCTCGAGACCACAGCGGTGGTATATATATACTTACTTACTCACTGGCACTATCAAACCCGTAGGTACATGGCCGCACGGACATAAGCTCTCCATACATCCCTATCATGAGCTAATACTTTCCAATCATTTCCTGTAGCCTATAATCTACTTCCCTCAAATCATAGTTAGTTATTCTCCTACCTCATTCTTGGTCTACCAACTGGGCGTTTTCCTTCTGGCTTTCATATATAGGCCCTAATTACCCACCGTTGTGGTCTCGAGGCAACGTGCTAACTTGTCACGCAGCGGGCGCGAGGTCGATTCCCGGTCGGGGCAGTTTTTCTGGGTGAAGTTTCTTCGGGGTTTTCCTCACCTATTAAACAAATGTCAGGAAGCTTTGAGGCCCAAACGGTCCCCGAACATCATCTGGCCATCATTACCATTATCACCCACGGTGTGAAAAGCAACGGGAAGCTACCACACCTATAATTCCCTAGTAAAGCTGCAAAGCATAGCATGAAAATGCTATGATTGCAGTGTAGGTCCTGTCCTAGGGCAGAACACTGTAAATAAATACATATAGTATTTAAGTTAACCTTATTTTTAAATAGACAAGGAAACAAACTCGGAATACTTCCTAATCCAATTAGTATATTTTATTCCGATTGAGGGTCTTTCCACTTTTCAGCGGTTGCCCTTTTACCAGCCGGCTGCTGGCCCTTCACATCCACATGTGTCAATCACAGAGGTAGATGATCAACTGCCAGTGTAGGGGTGACATGTGGTTAGCATGTCGAGTCCCCCCGCCGTTATAGCTGGTTCCTCAACCTGGAGCCGCTACTTATTGTAGCTACCCAATTGCCTCACGATGCTGGGTGGGCACCGGTCCCATACTAGCCGAAATACCATGAGAAAATTTCTCCCCCCACGGAGACTCGAACCAGCGCAAGTCCCGTAGTTCTGCGCCAAGGCTTCCTACCTTAACCGCTCGGCTACGGCGCGGGACTAGTATATTTTATAAAAACCGAAATTAAACTGTATCTACTGAAAATATCTAACTCATAATATTTACAGAGGGCAATGGCATCCGATATTTAGATTTTTTTACCTTTATATGTAACATTCTGTATTAATCACATTCAATCATAAAAACCACGACAGTAAAAAAATATATAGAATGTGGCAGTAACCGGTTAAATTTGTAAAAGGAAATACGCCGAAAGTCCATTGTAGTAGGACTATAACTGTAAGTGAACAATGAATTTAGTTACATGCTATAATAATTAAAGAAATAAAAGTTCACAAAATGAAACCGAGAACAGTACCGGAAATTATAATTAGAGTTAATTGATGAACAAACAGTTATCATACCAGCTCTGTTAATAATGGTATAACCATTGTCTGTAATGGGATAGATGCTAATCTGATTAAAGTAATGAAATTTCATTCTCAGACAAGAGGTGCTTCTTGCTTTCAATACAAAGAGAAAGTTCGTCTCTGAGTGAAGTGGCTTGTTCTGTTAACCTCCGTTAGGAAAGGGCTTCTTTCATTGAATAACATAGGTGTGTTTCACATTTATTAAATTTCTTGTCTACATGTTACAGGCGCAAGCCGGATTCCAAACGTATCTACCGTATTTTACAGACTATAAGACGCACTTTTTTCTTCGAAAAATTGCCTCCAAAATCCAGGTGCGTAATATACTCGAAATTAATATTAAAATGTCCAGTGTTTGATTAAAAATTCCCGCCAGTCTTAAAAATGGCTATATATTCAATGTCGTGGGAAATCTATCTGTATCTAGCAACTTTCGATTCAACTGGTAGCAGCAGTGCACCGATGCGACGAAAATATGTTGCGGGGATTCACAAGTTTGCTAGCATTGTCTCCCTCCCGCCCCGCCATCACAAACTCAGAACACTGTCTAGCCTATGATGTGTCATTGCAGTGAACTTGAACAAATGGATGATGGATGAAACCCAACATCAATTTACGCCAAAGGGAGCTTTAAAGCGACATTCATTCAACAAATATGCCAGTGGATAAAAAAGTCATGGTCTAGAGTGAGAGAAGACATTATTGTTAAATTTTTCAAGAAGTGCGGCGTAAGTAACGGTCTCGATGGCAGTTAAGACCATCTTATATATGAAGAAGACAACGATGACGACAAGGAAGAAGAAGAAAAAAGTACAGATAACGATTTTTAGGGATTTTAAAGATCAGAACGGTTTTATAAACTAAGGTTTTTTTTTTAGTCTGACTTTGCAAAATAATAATAAAAAATGGTACAAATATTTTAAAAAATTGCTTAAAAATTAAGGTACGTCTTATAGTCCGTAAAATACGGTATATGTTCTGAACAGAGGTTTTAAAATTACGGCGCGCCTCCCTGGGGAAGCGCGAGAACTCTGAAGAAAAGTCTTAAAATGTGATTGGCCTAGTATAGAATCCATACTATATATTTATATAAGTTATAAAAATTAGTGAGAGTCTGTCTGTTTGTTTGTTTGTCTGTCTTTTATGGACTAAAACTACTGATCGTTTTCAATGGGGTTTTCACCATCATTTAGAGTATTTGTCTGGAGCAATTAACGTATATAACTTATTACCCTACGTACTATAGGGCCGGAGTTAAAAAAGCGGGCATCGATTTAACCTTAGATATTAAAAAGTCTATAAATAATAAACTAAAAAAAAAGACTCGAAGTATTGACTCTGATAGTGAGTGAAACTAGTCCAGGGCCATAGCCGAGCAGTTTAAGGCATTACGCCTTGGTACAGAACTAAGGGACTTGCGTTGCTTCGAGCCCCATTGAGGAAGAAATTTGTGCTGGTTCGAGCCTCATGGGAGAAGAAATTTTCTCATAGAATGTTGGCCAATGTGGGACCGGTGCCCAATCAGTATCGTGGGAAATTTGTGTAGTTAAAATAGCTGAGAAAACCAGCTATAAAAGTTGGGGACCCGACATGCCAACCATGTCGCCCCTATAGTAACCGAATAATTGTCTACCTCTGTGACTAATGAGTGTGGATGTGAGGCCAGCAGTCGGTTGGTATGCCAAGGGCCTTCGAGGGAAGTCGGACCATGGGGCGATTGAAACAAATTATTTTCTCGTAGGCTTATTAAGAATTAAATAACCACTATTAGGTATATCGAGATTTCTTTAGGCTAATCTCAATAAACCTTAATGTTAATAAACCGATATACTCCCGGTAATCTGGATTTGCCTAGGCAAATCGCGTGAAGTAGACATATCGACTGGTGCCGGTAACATGTACACCTAATCAGGTTTAAAGAACGAAAAAACTAACTCACTGGCACTATTGAACCTGTAGGTTCATGGACGTGCGGTCGTAATATCTCCATATTCCTATCCTGAGAAAATGTTTTCCAATCACCCCTGTATAATCCACTTCCCCAAATCATAGTTAATGTTATTCTCCCACCTCATCCTTGGTCTACCAAGTGAGCGTTTTCCCTCTGGTTTTCCTATAAGAAGCTTCCATGCACTTCTTTCATTCCCCATTCGTACCACATGTCCTGCCCATCGCAGTCTACAAGACTTAACTGTTCTTATTACATCTGGCTCCCTATTAAGACCATGTAGCTCACTGTTATGTAAGTCTTCTCCATTCACCTGTCTGCTCATCTCTTTTAGGTCCAAAAAGTTTCCTAAGAACTTTATTCTCATATACTCGTAATATCCTTTTCTCCCTTATAGTAATAGCCCATGTTTCGCATCCATATATTATAACTGGGAGAATAACACTGTATGATGATGATCATGTAGAATAGCAGTTCCCAACTTTTTTCGACTCGCGAACCCCTTCCACAGCGAAAGGAGTTGGGTGAACCACTTACTTTTAAATATACATACAGTAGACATGCATAAAATTTAATTCCAATCAAAAAGTTTAATAACCTCAAATTAACTTAACCCTTAACGGTAAAACCTAAAGTTACTCTAGTTACGGCTTAAAAGTTACACAACGTGTAGGCCTAATTGTAGCAAAATCAAATGCATTCCTAACGTTTTTACACTGTAAATCAGGCATTCGCGGTAAATATTAATTTATTGTGGAAATAATGTGATAAATTCCCGATCTTGCACATATGTAACAAGGGACATTATAGGGTTAATTTAATAATAATAATAATAATAATAATAATAATAATAATAATAATAATAATAATTACTATTATTATTATTATTATTATTATTATTATTATATGACAATGCCGCAGAAATTAAGGAAACAATAATAGACCTAACCTCGAAACCCGACATTATGGAAAAGTTTTGGCGAATCCCTTGAAATATTTTGGGTTGGAAAACGATGATGTAGAATAACAGTTTTATATATTTTCAGTTGAACTTTTTTTGAGGGGAGTTAAGACGACACGAGGCGCTGTAATGCATAACAACATGCATTTCCAGAAGTGAGCCTATGTTTAATTCCTTTGTGCATCTCATTCCTATTTGTAATTATTGTTCATAGGTATTTGAATTCAGCCACTTCTTCAAATGTTCCCTGATTCGTCAATAGCTGTCCATTTAGCTGTTTAAAGAACGAAATTAATATAAATTAAATCTCTTTCTTATAAACCTAGAGATGGAGCAGGCAATCTTTCTTATAAACCTAGAAGTAATATAAAATTTAATATGGATTTGTATGGCGGCATATAATAGCCGACAACCTTTCTGCAGTAACTGTCAGAGGTTCTAATATATTTCCAGTCCTCCTCAGACCATTAATGGGCTGTGTATCGAATTACATGCATCGGGCCTACTGTAAACAGTGGATGGCATTGAAACATACTATTTATTATACAGTACAATTCTCGGAAAGGTTTCACGTATCTTGCAAGTGAAATCTAGACGTTGGGTCACCTTCTTCAACATTGAGGTTGCGCCTCAGGCTACTTTAAATTCAGCAGGAATTTTCAATTCACCTGCATGATTTACAAAACTGCAGACTGCAGAGCATTTAAAAATAAAACTCCAATATCATTGGTCAGATTACATACTTTGGCTCATATTCATAGATTTTTTCGTTAATCTAAACTAGCCTGCACAACAATACAACCCTTTCGCCGCATACTATTTATTTTGGTACATATTCCCGATGAAATAATCATTTAAACCATACGAGGAATGTGAAATTAGTTGATGGAATGATACTTTGACATCTAAGAAAATATCACGTGAAATATTTAGTTATGTTCAGTAGGTTGTGATTTTCTATTGCTCGTGTTTTCATTTGCATTTCTGTTGAAGTTTAGTGATTTAATTTTAATTTTTTTAGGGAAAACGCCCAGTTGGTAGACCAAGAATGAGGTGGGATAATAACTAACTATGATTTGAGGGAAGTAGATTATACAGGGGATGATTGAAAAACATTGGCTCAGGATAGGGGTATATGGAGAGATTATGTCCGCGCAGCCATGAACCTACGGGATCGATAGTGACAGTGAGTTAGCTAGTTAATGGTGATTTTTTTTTAAATTGGTTGTGGTAATGAAAATCTAATCCGATATCTTAATAATAATAGCTTTATTTTACCTGGCAGAGTTAAGGCCTTAAGGCCTTGTCTACCACTCAACCCTTACGAGGGTTACACTATAATAAAAAATGTGCTTCAGAGGACAAAACATAAATAATTGACATATCTTCCTTGGTTAAAAAAAAACTGACGTTACTTCCTTAGCAAACTCACTTACTAGATACAAATTGTTTCCTCTGCTTCGGAAGAGTTTTAGTTAAGGAATATGAAATTGTGTCGAGGGATGTCAATATTTGTTCATTTCGAGAAAATTTTCAATTAAAGTTTTGATAATTATAGTGCTGATGAGTGATGACAGTCTACAGTAATTCAAAGAATTAAAAAAGAGCACTGATTATATATATATATATATATATATATATATATATATATATATATATATATTAGAAAAAATGCATTTTAGAAAAAGATATATAAGTATATATTTTTTTAAAATATCAAATGTATATATTTTTTTTGAAAAATATTAAATCTAATATTTTTTTCGTTAAAAAGAGGAAAGTCCATGTAGTAGGATAAGGACTTAATCCTCTTATTTTGTTATAAATAGATTCTATCGATGCCTTATCCCATTGTATTCAGCATTATTTCCTTTTTAAAAAAAGAGTGTCTATTCTAAAAAGATAGAATATTTTTGTTAAAAACGAAAAATATCTTTAAAATATTTTTCTTTTGGATTTTTTGCAGACTAAGGTTATTTATTTATTTTTGTCCAAAGGAAGTATGGAAAAATATCTGAAAATTGAATGAAAAATTTTGATAGAAATAACCTAAAAACCAAATCTCCACATAACAGTACTAAACCTTGGAATATAGAGTAATTATTCACATATCAACCAACGTTACTTCTATCTGAATCGTTCAAATGAACAAAGATTGAGATTTGTAACACTTAAGTTGTTAATTTTGAGCCATTTCAAACTACCGACCTCTACGTATAAAGGAAGGGAGATTCCTTGTATACATGAAAATCGAAATCATCTGAACTCAAACTGCGTCATCTTGATATCAATGGTCATCATAATATTCCTTCCACGGAGTTAGACCACTTGTTGACCAGTTCTGGTCCCACATCAGGCTGCATATCCTCGTTGTCTTTTCCCAATTGGTTTGTAAGGCTTCAGGACTTTTGGTAGTCTGCCGTTTGCAATTCTATAGACATGTCCTTTAATCCACTACTTAGTCTGCATTAAAAATCCCTATGAATACGATTTTTTTTAAATTTACAAAATATATATCAGTCAATTTCCTTCCTACCTGGGAGGATAATATTAGAATGGATCTTGGGAAATTGGATATCGGAAATATCAACTGGATTCAATTGGGTGAGGATAAGAACAGTGAAGGGCCTTAGTGAATGAGGATTGAAGCTATGGATTCCGTTAACTAAAGAATTAATTTAATTAATTTAACAGGTTTTAAATGTATACAAATCATATATGTATATATTGGGATATACATAATAAATTAAACCGATATCAAATTATGTGTGGCACCATAAGAAGAACCCTCCGAAAGACTCGAAGAGAAACTCAGCTCAAGTTTTATAAAATTATGGATGTTCCTGTTCTTTTATATGGATCTGAATCTTGGGTACTTACAAAAAAAGATATCTCACACATTCAAGCTACTGAAATGAAATTTTTAAGATCCATAAAAGAATGTACACACACGGATAGATTGCACAATTAATCAATAAGAAATGAACTGGGGATATTTTTCAATACTAGATAAACTAGAAGAGCACAAATATCGATGGAAAGAACATTTAGACAGGATGGACAATGCAAGATTACCCAAAACGATTAACACCTACAAACCACATGGAAAAATATCTTTGGAACAGCCAAGGGAACGATGGACTTGAAACCGGAACAGGTCGCATTGATCTAATCCTGGAAACGAAGAAGGAGACAAATCCTCCTGTGCCCAATATTAAGTTTTCATTCACTTCCTCCATTCATCTCTCTCCTTCCGGTCACCATCCTGTAGTCCCCTGTCCTTCATCAAATTCATAATTCCCTCTATCCATGTCTCCTTAGGTCTCTCTCTTATTTTCCTCCGATTTGGAGCCCACTCCCAAACTTCTAACTGGCAATCTATCTTCATTCATTCTCTTCACATGTCCAAACCATTGTAATTGCTTATTTCCGACAAATAGTACAATTGTTTCGTTGAAGTTAATTTTTTCTCGGACAATACTGTTAATGTTCCTGTCTAATTTAGAGCATCGTGCAGATATTCTTAAAAACCCCATTTCTGTAGATTGCAAATTGATTAGTTAACATCGGTTAATTTGTTTTAGTCTAGTTTGAAGGTATTATGGTACTTTATAATAAATAACGTATCTTACTGTGCAAAATGAGATAGTAAATCTATGGGACTATATTTAAATAATGGCTATATTTCATACATTTTCTAATCGTGTGAAAAAGGCAGATGTGATGAAATTATGTAACATGGTATTTCATACATCGATACCCGTATTCTTTAGTACAGTTACATATCGATCCTGGTGGAATAAAAGTGGATTCACACTATATGTAACTGCTACGTTTCGTAAAAATATTCTACAATGTAATATTAAAAGATTCCGGGCTTTGTGGCCATGGTCTATAAATGGTGTTTCTTCCAGACGTTTCTTCCTGAACTGCGCAGGGCATCATCAGTGGCGAATGCTTCTAGGTGGTATCTTGTCGCAGACTCGACTTTAGAAGCATTCGCCACTGAATATACCCTCCGCAGTTGAGGGAGAAACGTCTGGAAGAAACACCAGTTATAGATCATGGCCACATAGTCCGGAATCGTTTAATACTATGATTACCGGCCGTGAAAGCCTGCATTCCACAATTCTACGATGTATTTTGAATGGTATTATTCACATAAACTGGCAACATCACACCATTCAGAATATATTATATAAAATATTTTTACGTGACGTTATCGATCCATGATGGGTCGTTACGTTACGTATGGTGTGAACCGACCTTTAATGGTTGCCATATTTGCCGGCCGGGTTTGATGGATTTTTCAGGGCGTAAAAATCCTGAGTTATTAGAAGACTACAACGAAATTAAATAAATGAAGAAGGAAACAATGTTTTATTTTAGGAAGTAATATTTTGAGGTTCTTTAAATCAAGATAGTATTGTATTGTATTGTAAGCCTATGTTTTCCCTTTACAGAGATTTAGGCGCTCTCCCCCTACAGGGAAGATTTTGAACTATACTAATTTAGTTACACTTGTTTTCGTATAGATGTCATTTTGAGTGGTACGTGGTCAGCGTTCCGCCTCATACTGACATCTAGGAAACCAAGGTAGTAACAGAGTCGGGAAAATTCGGTAAATTTTGCTTAGATGACTTTTCATTCAGGCTTAAGGATATTTTACGAGACTGAAAATCCTCAGACTCGGGATCCACGGCTTAAAGTCCCTCCCGGAGGACTTGCTCCTTGGATTTTTCCGTTCTAAAAAATCCATCGACCCCGGCCGGGTTTGAACCCGCGACCCTCGGAACCAGAGGCAAGGAGCATAACCACTAGTCCACCGCGGCCGATAAAATCAATAGTAAGAAGTTGAATGACCTATGGAGCAGAAACGTGGACGCTAAATGCCAAATTAAAGTAAAAATTGCAACCTACAGAAATGGATTTTTAAGAAGATCTGCACGATGCTCTAAATTAGAGAGGATCAGAAACAGTATTATACGAGAAAAATGAACTTCAACGAAACAATTATACAATTTGTGGTTTGGACACGTGCAGAGGACGAATGGAGATAAATTTACAGTTAGGCACATCAAAGACCGAACCAATTTTAATAAATAGAGGTGTAAGACAAGGCACAAGGGTGTAGTTTATCACCTACACTTTTTAATTTATATATTAATGACATCATCCAAAATTGGAAAAGTAATGTTAATGTAGGTACAAGAATGGACCATTTTAAAATATTAAATGTTTTAATGTATGCTGACGATGTGGTTATTATTCAAGAAAATGAAAATAATTTGCAGTACTCTTTACATCAATTAAATCAGTTATGCCAAGAATATAATTTTAAAATATCAAAGGAAAAAAGGAAAAATAATGGCATTTTGGGGAAGTGAACACACAAGATCAAAAATCATAATAGAAAACAAACCTTTGGAACAAGTAACAAATTTTAATTATTTGTGTTGTACTTTTACTATAAACACAAAAACTGAAAGAGATGTAAATGTGAAACTGTCAAGATTTCAAATGATATGTGGAACTATACATAAAACATTAAAGAACAAAACAAAGAGATACTAGATTGAAGTTTTATAAAACATTGGCAGTTCCTGCAAACTTGGGTAATGATCAAACAATTACATAAAGTAGAATAAAAAGTGTAGAAATTAACTTCCTTAGAAGAACAAAAGGCTGCACAAGAATGGATCAGTTAAAGAATGAAGATATAAGAACAGAGTTAAATATATATATCCATTAAATGATAAAATCAAAGGATATAGAGAAAAATTGTTTAGACATGTAGAAAGAATGAACGTAACAAGATTACAAAAAGCAGCATTTAACTACAAACCAAGAGGTTCAAGGAATGTAGGAAAGCCAGTGAAAAGATGGACAAAACAACTGTGAGGCGGAACAGGCAGTTTGCCTAGCCCGTAATGTGAAGAAGAAGAAGAAGAAGAAGAAGAAGAAGAGTTTGGAGTGGGTTCCAAATCGAAGGAAAGAAAGAAGGAGGCCTAAGAAGACACGGATAGAGGGAATTGTGGATTTGATGAGGGACAGGTGACTACAAGATGGTGACTTAAGGATAGAGATGAATGGAGGAAGAGAATAAAACCTTAAAATGGGTACAGGAAGATGGTGTATACATTTAAAACCTGTTGAATAAAATAAAGATCCTGAGTAGGGGTTTCTTCGGAAGGAAACTAAATCCATGAGTCCCGTGTCGTAGATTTACGGCACGTAAAAGAACCTCAAACCGTAAAAAAAAGCTTCTGTGCTAAATTTATCGGACCTTTCACACCCATATTTAAATTGCGACACAAATTGTCTTAGCTATTAAATGGGGTTGTTAAATAAAATACCAACTTCACTATCAGACCAGGCACTGTCATATTCCCTATAGGCCTACGAATGAGAGAGCAGTATTACGGTAAAACTATGGGTCTACTTTCGTACAAATAGAATACCGTCGTAAAATCAAATATTAATTTTACTACTAGATCAGGTACTGTCATATTCCCTAGAGGAGGAAGAGTAGAGTTTTACGCTTGCAAAGTAGATTTTTTTTTTCAGAAATAGAGCAAATAACCAATATAATGTAGACAGGTGGCAATCCCAAAGTAAATTCCAAAGTTGTATAATTTAAAAACCTGAAAGCCTGAAGGTAAAATTTTGGCAAGGCGGTGTTCTTCATGCAGAGAATTGTAATAACAGTTATTTTGTGAGCAACTCTCGAGTCGCACAATTGTAATTGCGTGTTGTATCGAGCTGAACTCTTATTGTTGAAGGTGGCTTTGAGATTGCAGACTTGATAGAGGAACAAGTTTCCATGTAACTTCGCTGCAAAGAACGTAATAGAGCATTAATTATTCATTATTCTTGTGTATATTATAACTACAGTTCCTTAAAACCCAACTTATCACCAACATTCGCGGTGGTCTCGTCTTCAATTCTCCCTCAGGACGGAAAGTGCATTTTTAAAATTAATATAAAATTATGGAATATTCACCTGAAAGGTCCGTCTCCTCAACTTAATTAATTTTATTTAACTGTAGCGCTTTCGGGACTTGTCCCATCATCGGCAGGATTCAAAACTGGTGTTTCACTGAAGATCTGGTATAGGGGGTTGCATGTATTGGGTTCGTTTTCGTTTATCAGGCTGTCGTTGTTGTGAGCTGCTTTCATGATTTCCATCTCTTCGAGTACGTTTATCTTCGCTAGATTATTTTCTCTGTGCATTACTGTTAGGGTGTTTTCAATATTTAACATGCTATGTCCTTCATGGATAACGTGTTTTGCATAGCTTGATTTCCGTTCTGCGTGAATGAAGTCTCGAAAATGTTCTTTGAATCTGATGTTAAAACTCCTGTTTGTCCTTCCTATATAAAATTTGTTGCAGTCCTTACATGTCTGTTTATAAACTCCTTTGCTGTTAAAAATGTTATTTTCTTCAATGTTATTGTTTATTATGTTGTTTAATTTGTTATTGGTTGTGTATGCTATTTTTACGTTTTTATCGGCTTTCTTTAGTGTATTGGCTAATTTTGTCGTTTCTTTTCCTGTGTATGTAAGTGTTATCCATGTTTTCTTCTTGTTTTCAGATTCTTTTTCTAGTTTAGTTATGTTGTTCTTCCTTTTTTGTATTTTTCGAGCTTATCTATGAGTTCTTCATTATAGCCAATGGTTTTTGCCATACACTAAATGTAATTCAGTTCTTGGATATAACGGAACACATCATGAATCTTATAAAAGTGCATTTTTCACTAACATCTAGAGAACTCCAGAGCTAAATCGATAATTTCAAGGTAAAATATTATAGTCTAATAAATAAAAGAAACATTATTCCAATAACATATTCTAAAATTTCAAATAAAATTAAAATACAAAATGTAGGCTTACATAAATGAACGATGTTATGCATCAATCGGCTAAGCGACATTTAAGAAATATATATTTTGATTCCATCTGTTGCACTGGCTTATGAAGTAAGTTAAGTCTTTAAATATAGCCTTATACACTGGTCAACATGACTTTTGTCTCATGATTACCAATACTTGTACATAAAGCAGTTCTTTTTATCATGTTTTCAAATATGTATTCGGAATTTCTCCATCATCCACAGTTCCTAATATGCTGGCCGATTATTGTTAGACCATCAAGAGGGATGCTCCACAGGCAAAATATAGCAGAAAATCGTAATTCCTTACTTTCTAGGTGAGTCCAAATGTTCGAATATTGTGTAGTTACGAATGTAGAAAATATTAAAGTGTTTGAAATTATAAATTCCTGTATCTCGGAAACCTTGCATGATGGAGAAAACCCGATATCATATTTGAATTCAGGAGAAAAAATACTATCAGAATCACATATTTTTCTTTCCGAGACAAAAACAAATTGTTGCTCAGTGTTATCTGAACTTAATGTAGAATTTAAATTTACATTCTTTATACCTCACCTCATATCCAGTCTTTTAATCATACCGGTTTCAAATCTTACGTGGTTTCATATTCAGTAATATCTCGTCGACTGATTCATGTCGTTCAGGAGAACTGTTTCTTTACTGAACGATATAACATCAGTCGACGAGACATTACTGATGATGAAACTGATATAATTAGAAAACTGGATATGAGGTGAGGTATAAATAATTTTAATTTAAATATTATATTAAACTTCATAGTGATTTTTCATATAAAAGTTCAAATTAATGTATAATATTACAAAACATTTTATTTCTCATAATGTAATCCAATTAGGGCGTGCCTTTATCCACTAAGCTCCTTAATCGATATTGAAATATGATTATAATTTTGACCTTGCCTGGCTCAAAACATACTATCGTAACTTATATGTATCTGATCAGACGAAACATGACACAACGAAGTCTAGACTGTAACATTTTGAGATGAATGAGTCACGAATTCTAGTAAATGCTAATACCGACTCTCAGATGTATCGTATTTCAGAAATCAGCACGCTACTTCCTACTCACATCCTCTGTTTGTTTCAGTAATTTGTTTCCCACACACTTTAAATACTGTTATAAAAATAGCACCTCCAATTTATTTGAATCATACCGTGTTTCTCCGTACATAATTTTATATAACACATTTATTAAAAGAACAAATTAATTTTAAACTTACAGTTTAACGCTCTTATATTCTTCGGCCCCGTTGTATGTATATATATATATATATATATATATATATATATATATATATATATATATATATAATTTTGTGTCACGTTGTTTGTCCGCGATGTAATCCTAAACTACTGAACCGATTTTAATAAAATTTTGCACACTGTGTGCAGTTTGATCCAACTTGAGACTTAGGGTAGTTTCTAACTAAATTTATTGTCGCATTATTTTTTATTGCAAATCATTTGTTTATTATTTAACAAAGAGTTATAATTATCTGTGAGTTCCATACGATTCTAACAGATGGCGGTGTAAGGTAATTTGGTAAGGTAATTGGTTTTTTTATTATTTAACAAAGAGAGATCCAGATGGCTGTGCTTTTTGTTGCAACCGTAAATTTCAATTGAATTACAAATATTGATTATTTCATAATTTATTAAGTGTGTTCAGTATTTATTTTATTTTCAATATTATTAATTTCGTGTGTAAGTATTAGTTTTAAGTAAACTGGCTGAAAGACAGCAACTTAATTAAAATTTTTAACGTATACCTTAGCCACAGCAACGCATAGCCGGGACTTCTAGTATATATATATATATATATATATATATATATATATATATGAGTGCCTTCATTCCTCTGCTTTCAAGTAGAATATATCCAGCAGTTCGGCGCATGAATCTCATTTCTCCAGCTCTTAATCTGGTGATGTATTTATTTTTTAGAACCCAGATTTCACTTCCACACAGGAAAGTCGAGAGGGCGAGAGTTTTATACAATTTGAGTCTTGAATGTTTTTGTACAAGATGTGGTATTAAAATATTATTTATTAAGTCTAATATTTGTAAAAAATATGAGTTATATATTAAGGTCGTTCTCGTTTTGATAGGAGGTGTTATTTCCTAGGGAGAGAAGTTATAAGTTCCTCTAAAATCATATTCGCAATCACTATTTTGCTATGTATTGGATCGGTGCCTCGGAATCTCATTATTTTGGTTTTATCAGTTGAAATTTTCTTCTTCTTATTTTTTCCTCCAGCGTTTCATAAGACGGCCCAGTGATCTTCGTCCTCTTGGTATATAATTATAAACAGCTTTGGGGATCCAATTTGAACTCATTCTTTCAAGATGGTGTTTCCAATTTAGTTGGTACTGTTTAATATATTCCAAAATTGGCGTAGTCTTCAATTCTTTTAAGATATCGGTGTTCCTTTTCCGATCCCATCTGGTGTAACCCGCTGTTCTGCGCATGAATCTCATTTCACAAGCCGTTATTCTGCTTTCGTGTTGTCTTTTTAGTGTCCATGCTTCACTACCATAGGTCAACACTGGTCTAGCCAAAGTGTTATACAAACGTAATCGTGTTTTTTTTTGTACAAGGGATGGTTTCATAACTTGATTAATAATTCCTAAACTTTTATTATAACTAGTAATTTTTTCAGGGATATCCTTTTCATCCCAGATAGAGAGATAATATCCAAGATATTTAAATTGATTAGATCTCTCTAAAATTTTATTCTGGAGACAGATTTTACTTTGTATGGGGTCCTTTTCATCCCAGATAGAGAGATAATATCCAAGATATTTAAACTGATTAGATCTCTCTAAAATTTTATTCTGGAGACAGATTTTACTTTGTATGGGGTCCTTCCCATGAAATGCCATAATTTTAGTTTTGTTAATTGATATTTCCATATTAAATTTGGCACCTATTTTTTGTAAATTATAAATTGATCGTTGCAAATCATTTTCGGAAAGTGCCAGAAGAGCTAAATCGTCTGCAAAAAGAATAGGGTTCCTACTGATGAAATTATCATACCATATATATATATATATTATATATATATATATATATATAGGCCTACTCGTATAGCCTATATAATAGGATATTGGTATATCTGATATTAATAGGCTAGACTTCGACACAGTTTAACCGATGACCATGAAAGTTGGCACACATACGTATTATTTCATGGAGAGAGTTTTTATGTTATCTATTACGTTCTAAATCCATTAGGTGTAGGAGTTAACCTGAAACGAAAATTTAAAAATAGCTCCAGCGGTCACAATTTTCGATGTTTTACAACGAAATTCATTATATCCTAATAAAATAAACCGAGGTACGTATTATAAAAAGATCAGCGAAATACGACAATTAGAAGTGGGGGTTTACCTGAAATCCGAATTTAAAAATTGACTAGTAATCGCCATGTTTGGTGCGTCATAGTGTATACCGTATAATTTAATTAACCCTTAATATTTAGGCGTAGCACGCAAGATATTTGCTATCTTATAGGCTATAATACAAGATAGGATCAATTTTACTCTCACTTTACAAACAATTCAAAATAACTGTGAATAGTTTCATAATGATGTTACGTAAATATGCATCACGCTCATAGTTTTACTTTATTTTTAACTGTTAGGCTAATATTATGTGGTAGTGCTGCATAAATCGTAAAAAATCTACAAACCTATCATGTTATAAATAATGAACATTCAACCTTAATTAATTTTTTTTGTAAAAATTAAATCTTTTGCTACTTAATAGGACTTAACTCATGTAAAAATTAAACAAAATTACAACACCCCTAATCCGTTTTGGGCTCATATAAAATCCCATACATTTGGAGTTCAAGAATAACTTAGGTTTCAAAATTATTACTTTAAGCTCAAAAATCCATCAAACATAAAAATTAAAATCCACTATAGAACTAAGAGACTAACAGAACGATTTAATTTGCATAACACAAGCTTTGCGCAACCAAAATATTAATTAACTAGGTCTATACATTTATTTAACCATCTTTGTCTTCCAGGCAGTCTCTCAATATGGGAATATTTTAAATAATACCATAATAATGTCATGTAGACACCCGACAATAAATTATGTAAGTATATAATGAATACAAGAGTTTAGTATTTTTCTTCAAATTAAAAAACAATTTAGTTTCGTCATCTAATATATAAAAATCAATGTTTATTTGTTCATATTCTATGCGCGGCCATACCGTTGATCCGATTTTGATGTTTTTTTTTTTGCAAAATGTTCAAGAGATTCCGGGGATGAACATAGGTTATAAAAGAGTTGTGATATTCAACCCCTTCACCCCTAAAGATCACCCTTTGTGAAAAACGCGAAATAAAGTCCCTATTTTGACGCTTAAATGACTTATGCTGCCTAAACCATAACAAATACACCACATTAATGCACACTGAATTGAATATTTCAAAAAACTCTACAAAAAAAATCCGCGACATCATGCTTATCTTTTACGGATAACTCGCAATAACCATTTTTGTCTTTCATTGATTCCCGGGCAAGCGTGCTCTGCCATACCGTTCATCCGATTGAGATGGGGCTTTTTGAGAAATGTTCAGGAGATTCCGGGGATGAACATAGGCTATAAGAGAGATGTAATACTCAACCCTTCACACCTAAAAATCACCCTTGTAGTGAAAAACGTGAAATAAAGTCCCTATTTTCGCATAAATGGCTTACGCTGCCTAAACCATAACAAATACACAAAATTAATGTACTATAGAATTAAACATCTAAACAAACACTGTATAAAAAGTCCGCGACAGCATATGTTAACTTCTACGGATAACTCACAATAACCATTTTTGTCTTTCATGGATGACAAGAAGATAGGGATAAGCAGATTCCCGGGCAAGTATAAAAGCGCACTGCTGGTGGTAAAAACACATTACCATTTAGGCCTATTTAGGAGTAGCAGCGCACGCCGGGTATTAGCTAGTTCATTTATAAATGAAAACTGTAATATTAGCTCAAGAAAGGGCTGTATGACAGAATACGTGTTTTATATACGTCATTTCTATAAAGAGATAGGGATAAGAAGAGTGCCTGTAATACAAAATCATGCGTTTTCAGAGTGTCCTATTTATGTTCATTTATTTATTTGCATCTAATTCCTGTTTGTAATGTCATTGTTTCTTGATATTGAAATTCTGCAATTTCTTTAAGATTCTCCTCTTTATTATAATGATGAAAATGGCTTTAAATAAGTTTACAGAATTATTTTCATAATCATGCCTTATTAATATTTCTGTAAATTGTCCGCTGGAGATAAAATTCTTTACAAACAACTTATTCTGATTTTTTTAGACATCCGGAAGTTTACACTCGGCAATGTAGAACTGGCATTTTAGTATATTTTAGTTTATGAAGAAGTCAAATTAAACTTTGTACACTATATCTGACAACCTTGATAACAATAAAGGCAAAGGTAGTTACAGTACTAGCATTTATTTGCTACGTCTTCGCCATTTTTTCAATTGTATTTAACAAATATCGACAAATTAAATTTTTATTTAATACGGGTTATATACTTTTCATAAGGTAGGTAACAGTGAAAATAAAATAAAGTTTGATATATTGACGTACTAGAGTACACAAGTCTTTTACGATACCTTGACAAGAGTTTAAATGACGCAGTAAATTTTATTGCACCATGTAAGAACTACCATTAAACATTTCGTAATTACCCACGAATTGAACGCATGGACCAGTTATTTAATGTACTAATTGAAGAAACAAGGTCTACATATCCGGTCTACTCTTTTGAGTAAATAAATTCCGAGGAATATCGTTTTCGTTTCAAAACTTTCGAAGTTTGTATTTCTAATCTCCTTGTAGCTTTATATACGAAATTATACTAATTTACAAAAGCTTATTGTAGAAACAGAAAGAGTTAACTTATTATTTTATTTAACGACGTTCTTTAACTAATCTGATCATTAGCATGAAAGAGTCACAGGCCTTATTTTTTCAGGCTCATGGTTCTTTTAATTTTAAAAATTACGACATGGAACGCACGGTTTTAATAGGAATTTTATGCCCAAAAAATTACAGATACTATATATGACATAGTTAACAGCTGTGGTCTCGAGGTAGCGTGCTGCCCTGTCACGCAGCGGGCCCGGGTTCGATCCCCGGTCGGAGCAGTTTTTCTGGGTGAGGTTTTTATCGGGGGTTTTCCTCACCTGTAAGACAAATGTCAGGTGAACGTTAAGGCCCAAACGGTCCCCGAAATCATATGGCCATCATCATCATCATCTTCCTCCACCGGTGTGGAAAGTAACGGGAAGCTACCACACCTACAATTCCCTAGTAAAGCTGCAAAGCATAGCATGAAAATGCTATGTTTGCAGTGAAGGACATGCCTTCGGGCAGAATTACTATGGATGGATAGATGGATATATGACACGAAAAGAAAAATAAACGCTTGAACTGGGATTTGAACCCGAGACATCAAACTCTCACGTTAGCGCGTTCCCAACTACTGCGCCACTCAGGCATTCCATCACAAACATTTATTTTCTTATATATAATTGTAGGCTTTCACGGCCGGCGTCTTGATCCATATTTGGTTCGTCTTCCGGGCTTATAGGCCGTGGTCTGGTTGTCTTCTTACTCGACGTTTCGTCTACTGATGCGGTAGACATCATCTGGAGATACTGCGTGCTTTCTGTGAACTCCTCAACAGTCTGCAGCCGACTGTTGAGGAGTTCACAGAAAGCACGCAGTATCTCCAGATGATGTCTACCGCATCAGTAGACGAAACGTCGAGTAAGAAGACAACCAGACCACGGCCTATAAGCCCGGAAGACGAACCAAATATGGATTTATTTTCTTCCTTATAAGTTATATGATATAGGCCTATATTTATATAAATTGTAATATTCGGCTTATGAGTACCGAAAATCAAAACTTTTAATTTATTTTTCATTGGGACCAGCCTCATGGGATAGTGGTCAGAGTTTCTGACTACTGTTCAAGGGTTCCCGGGTTCGATTTCCGGTCAAACCATAGGATATTTTTTTCCTTACAGGGAATCATTCCTGTGGTTGCCCATGATCTGGAATTTACGTAACTTTTAAGCCAATGCCAGGAGAGAACACCAGAAATGTCGAAATGCCAACCTGGGGTACTGAACAAAAAAAAAATTCCAAAACAATCTATACTAGATATTTACTTGTTCGTGAACAATTGAACGATCATGCATTTATATTAAAAGGGAAATATGATACGTATGATTATTATGGTTAAGTAGCGTTCGGGTACCATTTGAACTGTAACGTTTACTGACATTTGTCTTACATGTGAAGAGAAGCCCGAAGAAAAAGTAATTTAGAAACGTGTACCGACCGGAGATTGAACCCAGGCCATCTCTTTTCGTAACAACATTATCCCTTCACTACAGAGGTCGACACTAATAATTAACATTTTGAAGTGTTATCCTACTTAACAACAAATGAGGTAAATTTAGAAGTGGCAGATTACAAATACTTATGTAAAATAATTAGATACAGGAATGGGGTGCAGAAAAATTAAACATTACCCTTAAGACTGGAAACGCGTTTTATTAAGAATGCCAACATCTCTAAAATATTAAACTGAAATTATACAGGGAATCCATTTTAAGAGGAAACCTCGCATCATTCTGCCGCCGCGACTAGACTGATGAAATTTCTCAAATAAATCTCAAATAAGTAAAACCTCAAATAAATGGTGAGTAATAAGCCTCTATGTATAGGCCTATTTTTATCATCATCAACAACAACAAGGATTAGGCCCAATGGCCTGTTCCGATTTCATTATAGGTCGAATTGGTCCTTCCATCTCTTCAATGGTCTTCCCAACATTCTTCTCCCTTTTGTTTATAATTATACATTCTTCTTGGTATGCGCTGTTCATTCATTCGTAATACGTGCTGAAGATAAGCATTTTGGTAATATGTTATTCTTTTACAGAGATTAAATATATTAAGTTCTGTTCTTATATCTTCGTTTTTCAGGGGACATTTATTACTATTGATTCATCTCAAAGCAAAGGCCGGATTGGATTTCAGGATACGACCTATCTGTTATAATATTCTACTTAGTTCAGTTATTTGTATTTTGTAGCTTCTGTCTTCATTTGCAGGTGGTAACGGAACACGCTCCCCGCCAATGCAAGCACAATAGAGGGCAAAGTGAGTGCCGCTGCAACGCTGGAAAAAGGTTTCCGCTTAAAATGGATTCCCTGCATAAAACGATGAAAGTTCCAATTACAGTATGGTATATGGTTACGAAATATGGCATTTGGTTCAAAAAGTGATGAACAGGTAGGTGAATGCATAAAACTACATAATATGATCTTTATGGGAAACTGTATATAATAAAAACAAATCTCATAAGCTGCGATGGACAGAATATGTGGCACGAAAGGGGAGAATTACATAGGGTACTGGAACATTTTTGGGAAAACCAGAGGGAAATGCCCAGTAGGTAGACCAGGAATGTGGTGGGAGAATAGCATGAACCATGATTTAAGGGAGTGAATTATATAGGAAATTATAATAAGAGCAGTTAAGTCTCGTTGACTTGATGAGCAGGACATGTGGCACCAACGTGGAATAAAAGAGGGGCTTGGAAATTCCTTGTAGTATAACCAGAAGAAACGCGCTCAGTAGGTAGATCAAGAATTAGGTAGGATAATAACTAAGGGGCGGAATCCTATGACATGTCATATTTTAACAAAGCCTATATTCTGAGCTTCTCAAGTAAGTAAAAACATGTATACTAGCCTTATTACTAAGATTAAAAGTTTTTTATTAGGTCTTAAAAGTCATATTTCTCACTTTTTCAGATCTTTGGTAATACTTCTGCTTATTTCTATGATAAAGTCATATTTTGGATGTTTTAATAGCCTAGTCATCAGGCGATTGGAAATAACCAACATTGTGTCTGTATAAAAATCGTCAGTTTCACAGTACACTTGTTTCGAATGTTTCTGTTAACAGGTAGCAAACGTTTGCACAAGACAATAGAAGATTTCCTTTTTCTTATGATACAGTTGAAAATGTATATAAATGAACAATTAATAATATTTTTGTAAGCCCATGTTTTCCCTTTACAGAGATTTAGGCGCTCTCCCCCTATAGGGAATAATTTGAACCATACTAATTTAGTTACACTTGTTTTCGTATAGATGTCCTATGAGTGGTCCGTGGTCAGCGTTCCGCCTCATACTGACATCTAGGAAACCAAGATAGTACTAGGACGGGAAAATTCGGTAAATTTTGCTTAGAGGCCTTTTCATTCAGGCTTATGGATTTTTTACGAGCCTGAAAATCTTCAGACTCGGGACCCACGGCTTAAAGTCCCTCCCGGAGGACTTGCTCCTTGGATTTTTCCGTCCTAAAAAATCCATCGACCCCGGCCGGGTTTGAACCCGCGACCCTCGGGACCAGAGGCAAGGAGCATAACCACTAGTCCACCGCGGCCGATTTAACTATTAATATAGAATGGGTAAAAAAATCATTCAATTATAAGGTAATATTTTTGTCTTTTTTTAGGTCACATTTAAACCTTTTGTTAGGTCACAAATGCATGCATATTTTCCATTTTTTAGGTCATACAAATCCGCCTCTTAATTAATAACATTAACCATGATATGAGGGAAGTGGGTTATACAGGAGATAGAAAATATTAGCTTAGCTTATATCCGTGCTGTCTTGAACCTGCGGGTTCGATATTGTCAATTAGTTAACATTAATAAAATTCACAGCAAAATATCGTTGGGGTGTTAGTCACAACATTAAAATTGTAATATAAAATTATTTACCTTAAAGGTATTAAAGAGGGTCTATAATAATACACCTGCATCCTCATGCTGATGATGGGACTAGTCCCGTAAGACCCACAATTTTTAATAGTCTAATAAGTCTCTAAGAAGACGGACCTTTACTTACTTACTGGCACTAAAGAACCGGTAGGTTCATGGCCGCGCGGACATAAGCTCTCCATACATCCTATAATGAGCTAATGTTTTCCAATCATTCCCTGTATAATATACTTCCCTCAAATCATAGTTATGTTATTCTCCTACCTCATTCTTGATCTACCAAGTGGGCGTTTTCCCTCTGGCTTTCCTACAAGAAGCTTCCATGCACGTCTTTCATTCCCCATACGCGCAACATGTCCTGACCCTCGCAGGATCTTTAGGATATATAATTTTATATTATAATTTTAGTCCACCGCTGTCGTCTCGAGGTAGCGTGCTGCCTTGTCACCGCAGCGGGCCCGGGTTCGATCCCCGGTCGGGGCAGTTTTTCTGGGTGAGGTTTTTATCGGGGTTTTTTCTTCACCTGTAAGACAAATGTCAGGAAAACTTTAAGGCCCAAATGGTCCCCGAAATCATATGGCCATCATCATCATCCTTCACCGGTTGGAAAGCAACGGGAAGCTACCACACCTACAATTCCCAAGTAAAGATGCAAGCATAACATGAAAATGCTATGATTGCAGTGAAGGACCTGCCTTCGGGAAGAATTACTATGGATGGATTATAATTTTAATAGAGTACAACTGCAAATTATCTCAGTTTAAGGATGTATGGAGAGCTTATATTCATATGACCATGAACCTTATTATGATTGTTATATTCTGATGGAATGTATGTTTGTCCTGGTGAGTGGAAGAGAAGGCCACATGACCTTAACTCCACCAGGCTAAATAAATAAATAAATAAATAAATAAATAAAAAACCTCCGGTGAGTTGATTAGTGTTTTTTAATTAATTTTAATGAGGCTACTAGATAATATAAAAACTAATGAAATATAAAAATAGTTTATTAAAGATAGACTTTCTTCAAAACAAAGAAACGCACACATCAGTACGCATGAATAATTTACATGTCCAGTAGGACCTTGAAATGGATGAAAGTTATGATCAATGACATCGAAATCCTTGCCCGTTGGCTTTGACACTAAATTCCTATCTAATACTTGTTTAGGTGTGGGTTTGAGTATAGACAACAGGTGAAAGTCTTCAAAGCAAACATAATTGAGAAAATGTAGATATTTGAAGGTTTTAGTGAACATAAAAATAAGCTATATAAGAAACGTTAAATATTTTCATCTAAAGATAAATTCACAATCTTTATTTTATTTGTTAAACAACCATATAACTCAAAATATATAATTTATTTTGGCGAATCTCAAATTAGTTCACACAGGGATTCTAGTCGGTAGTCTACAATTCAAATCCCGTGACCAATCAACCTGACATTTTTTTTTCTTGACTTTTTCAGTTGTATATATTTCATAAAATGTGCGGAACCATACATATAACATTAAAATATAAAGTTAGAAAGGATACGAAAAATAAATGTTATAAGGTAATCGCTGTACCAATGCTTATGTACGGTAGCGAAAATTGGGCACGAAATAGAAGCGACAAACGAAAAATAGAAACAGCCAAGATGAAATTCTTAAGACAACAACAAGGTGTATAAAGGGGCGAAAAAGGAATGAATCAATCATAAAATAATTTAGAATCTATAATACTGGACAAATTATTTCAGACAGAAAGAACAATTGGTATGCACATTTACAGGGGAGAAAACCAAATAGAACAGACAAGCATATTAATATAGACCTACAGGACGCCGTAATGTAAGACCTTAGGAGAAGATGGTAGATGATTAGGATCCTGTACGAGCGGAACGGATTTAAAGATCCACCATGAAGATGAAGAAGAAGAAGAAGAAGCGACTTTTTCAGTGAAGACAAAATATTGTTGGATTGCCATTTTCACGTTTAGGAGTATCCATCCATCTATAGTAATTCTGCCCAAGGGCAGGTCTTTCACTGTAATCATAGCATTGTCATGCTATGCTTGCAGCTTTACTAGGGAATTGTAGGTGTGGTAGCTTCCCGTTGCTTTCCACACCGGTGAAGGATGATGATGATGGCCATATGATTTCGGGGACCGTTTGGGCCTTACAAGTTTTCCTGACATTTGTCTTACAGGTGAGGAAAAACCCCGATAAAAACCTCACCCAGAAAAACTGCCCCGACCCGGGTCCGCAGCGTAACAAGGCAGCACGCTACCTCGAGACCACAGCGGTGGACTTTAGGAGTATAATTCATCATAAATTAATGTTTTATAATCTATTTTAAAACAAGTTCACTCAAAGCAGAATAGAAACACACAGCCTCCTGGCTTACATCCAACGATAAGCCATACTAAAAATGGTATAATCTAACATAAGATAAGGCAGCGCATAGAAGAATGAAATAATTTTTCATGGAAAGAGCTATTTATACATTTAAAATATTTATAAATGTTTTGTGGTTCATAAATACAAACATTAAGTTATCTAAACATTCTGGCGGCATCAAGACCCTGAAATAACAAATATACGCCTACTAATTAATTAACTGAAAAATAAAATTAATTCTAGTCCATTCATTTTAACCTTAAATGGACGGTGTGATAGTGATCTAATCGCCAAAATGTAAGTATTTAGATAACCACCTCAGAGCGTACATAAATACTAATCTAGTTTAGCAAAAAATATTATCCACGCTACAATTGCAATCTGCTGCTACCTAGCGAGCGGAAGTTAAATCAACCGCGATTACCCTATATTTTTTTGATGAAGAGATTTAATAATATTACAATGCGAGGTTGGGAAAGGGTTTTTACAGAAGCAAGCAAATAATTAAAAGCCAAGCGATAGCAAGGTTTTTAATTATTTCCTCGCTTCTGTAAAACACTTCACAACCGTGTGTTATACATTATTTTTTTATTATAACACAATAGTGTTTTAAAAAATAAATAATAGTAAAATAATATCTTTGTTGGAAATATTTGAATTTATTATAAACATCTGACTGACTTTAGCATTCTGGCCAACGTATATACGCTAAATGCCGAAAATAATTTAGCTGAGACTACAGCAGACCGTGACACCAATCAGGCATAAAATGGCGGCAAGTACCAATTTATTGTTTTATATTGTTTCAAATAAAGTTCAGTTTATTTAAAATGTAGTAATTTGTTTCGTATAATATA
Organism: Diploptera punctata; assembly: GCA_030220185.1. NCBI lineage: Eukaryota > Metazoa > Arthropoda > Insecta > Blattodea > Blaberidae > Diploptera > Diploptera punctata. Next base: position 56,552 of record JASPKZ010006818.1, read on the forward strand.
TATTAACACTATATTTTGTATATTTTTTGTATATACATTGAGGTAGGCCTACTATATCAGGATTCTTAGCTAAATTTTGGATTTTTTTAGATTTGGACAGAGTGTACCTTCCTAAAATTGCCATCGCTGCCATTAGAGGATCAATTTCAATTTTAAAAAATCATCTTTACAACATTTCTACCTTATAGTATGTATACTTCAATTACAATTTGAATTTTTTTAATGTAGTACAAAATGTATTTTTTACAATTAGAAATTTTTTAATGTGTTTACAAAACGTATTTCATCAATTTCAAAAACTGTCTGTATCATTTTGTCCTTGAGGCAATCCTCTAACGAGAAAAGTTGTATGTAATAAAAATAGTATACATAATGACCAGTGATTTTACTTCCCGCCCTAGGTAGGTAATTTGTAATATTACAGTATAGTTATTTAGTTATTTATAGATTGGCAACCCTGAAATTTAGGAAATTGAACTTTCAATGGTCGCTATTCCTGTAAGTACGACAGAAAGCACTATCGTGCAAAAAATAATATTGTAATCGATTAATTATTATTAATCAGTTATCTTAGTTCACGAATTTGGCGCTTGTATCACTATTGCTGAACGCAATCTAATTAGCAATTCACTTGTCATGCTGCAACACTGGTGCATTGCAAAATAATTAATTGCAAGACAGGATATTTAAAAAAGTCACTATTATATCCAGGAAGCTTTTATTTTAGAGGTATTTTTTACGCGGTGGGCACCCTTAGGGTGTAGTCACAAATAAAATCACAGAGGAAACAAACGTCATATTTGTCGGTAACGCCTCTTATTTTTTAAAGATGACATAAGAACTTAAAGAGACATAAGTCAAGTTGTGACTGACATATTTTGTTTGATCTGTTGAACTGTGACTGTTCCACTTATTATAATAACCTTATTGGTCATTGACAGCTGATCGAGATAATACTTTGAAAACATAAGTTTATAATATTATAACATTCCCACAAAACTGATTTATACTGGTTATGTTTTATACTTTCATTACTAAGTTAATAATATAATCAAGTTCTACTTTATTATTATTATTATTATTATTATTATTATTATTATTATTATTATTATTATTAATTATTTATATACAGAATTTTATGTTTACACATCTTTCTGTGCCTAAAGTTTATTTTTCTTCTCCACTCGTCTCTCTCCATCCAATCCATGTCCTCCAGTCCCCTTGCTCTCATTCCAGTTCATATTTCCTGCATCCACGAGTTTCGATGTCTTCCTCTCCTCCTTCTTCCAGGTGGACACCATTGCAATGTTTTCCTGGGTAATCTTCCTTCTTGCATTCGTCGTGCCCATACCAATTTAATTGCTTATACTGTATATAATCTACTATTGAATAACCAATATTATTATTATCATTATTATTATTAATTCGTACTTTCCATATATATATATATATATATATATATATATAATTAACTATTGAAAATTCATAATTGTTAATGTATGTAAAATTTAACCCTGCCGAAGTGGAAGAGAAGACTTGCCGTCTTATTTTCTTCATGTAAACGAATTTTCTTTTCATCGCTGTGGCCTTTGGATAATGTCGTTGTCTTGTACGCAACGAGCCCAGGTTCGATCCCCGGTTACGACAAGTTTGAGTAGTTTGCCTCACTTGTAATATAAATCAAGAAACTCTAAGACAAAAAGGTCTCCGAACATCATCTGATAAATCATAATCACTAATATCATATCATATTCGTCTTGTTTAGAATAAATAACCGTATTATCAGACACAGCGGAACATTGAACTGCTTCTTTTGTGCATGAATTGCGAACTACTGCCGTATCATCCCGCGTACACTCGCTTCACGTCAGTCTGTGGCGTCTAGGAGTGCACTGCAGTACCCTAAATAAGCTGGGTAAGTGCTTCATTTCTTATTTGTTCCTGGCTATACATGGTTAATATACGTTCGTGCGAAACAGCAACAGTGCTGCTATGACTACAGGTAAACGTTCCGCTGTTTCGTATAATATATAGTCTTGCTTTAAATGTTTATTTGTATTAGACGTGGCCTTGGCACTGAGGTTATCACTCATTCAGGGAAACCCTCGATGTCCTTTATGTTAGAAAATGTAAATGTGATCCAGAGTTATTAAAATCCTCTCCTAACATCTCGTGCCCCTTTAAAACCCGGGTGACATGGAGCATATAAGAGTACCTATAAGGGACAGATCAAACTAAGTAGAGATACATTTTTATTATTATATATATAATATATATTATATAACCTTCTGAGGACTGCAGGATACACACTACTAGATCACAAAAAAAATGAAGACATCTTAGAAGAATTACACATGGAACCTTTAGAAAACAAAATTTCTGATTATAAGTCAAGATGGATGCAACATGTTCATCAAATGCAAGATCACAGGATACCCAAACAAATGTTAAGATATCAACCTGCAGGAAGAAGACCAGGACGTCCACTCAAAATACTTCTAGATGGCGTTTCTCTTGAGCTCGAGATCAACAAATGGCCTATATTCGTGAATGTACTATGATTGTGATTATATAATCACATTTAGGCTAATGGTTTATTAACAACCATAACTATGAAATACATTTCATATAGCCTGAGCACATGAAGTGAAAATAATAGGCGTATAACGCAACTAACTCACTGGCACTATCGAACCACTACGTTCATGGTCGCGCTGACACAAGCTCTCCATAAACTTCTATCCTGACCTGTTCTCCAATCATCCCCTGTATAACCTATTTCCCTGAAATCATGGTTAATGTTATTCTCTCACCTCATTATTGGTCTACCAATTGGACATTTCCTTATGTTCTTATTTTATTTGGTTTGGGACTATAACGTAACTCTGATCAAAATTACTTGGACTTTCAAAACCAATTTTAAATTTGATGCTAATTACATATGTTGTTAAATACAATACACAACTCTTAGCGACTTTAAATATTAAATCCGTTGTGAGGTTAGTAACCTTCATTGAATATATTGTGACCAAAACAGGAAACTCAATGTCTTAACTTCCAGGGCGTGCCATGGCAGTATTTGGTCATGCCATTGTGCGTTAAAACTTAATCAGCAATTTTGAAATAATTTGTAAACAAACACATTGCAATAAATTAATTTGGATGCCTTATTATTCACATTTAAATCCAGGTGACACTGCATAACGAAGGAGAATTTGATGGAGACTTGCTTACAAAAGCTTTTATTTGAGGAACCGTGAATCTGTTTTCAAGTCCTAAGGGATCCGCTCTAAAAATGTTTTGACAAACAAAACAATTATTGTAATATCTAATCTTTGCAAATATAGGGTAAAATTATATGACCTCATCATATCTTTATAAAAATTCAATTGGAGGTAATTCAGTTTATCAAAACAATAAACATTCTTTGATATAGTCAGTAAGTTTGTAAAATAAATACTGGGATCAGCAGACTTGCATCTAAAAGTGTAAACTAATAAGTCCAATAGAACTATAGCTACAAAGAAATTCCCAAAATATTTTTTATATACGGGTCTTTCTTAAATAAGGTTCTGTTTTTGGACTTGTTTTTTAAGTTTTCTTGCAATTAATTTTATCGTGGTAGGTAGGGCCTATATTATCATTAGACTCGGTACTGAAAGCTCATTGTGAAAAGGTTAAACATATTTTTGCCAAAGCCTTCCTACTTCAGATTTGAAATTCTTTCACATCTCGACGATTTAGGGCACAGGATCCATTCCAATGAATCCAACATTAGTAATTCTATAGCTTAAATGTTTATCAATTTTGAACGAATTCGAGCCAACGAACTTTGGATCCAGAAGAGAATACGTAAATAGGTTAGCTTGACAGATTGTTGTATCAAAAAGGAGAGTTTACTGCAAATTACCACAACAAGATCTAATCCAATTTTTAAGTAACATCTAGAACTCTGAGTTCTGTAGCTTATGATTTTTAAAACTGACATTGTTTTGTATGATTTTTAAAATTGAATTTGCACAACATCAGGATAATTAAGTTGTCTTAATGAGCGAAGGTGTATATATATCTTCTTCTTCTTCTGCTTCATGAAATTAGGCCTTTTGACCTGTTTTCACATCAAGTGGGATTTAATGAATCCTCCCATCTAGTAAATGGGCGTCCAACATTTCTATGTCCTATTGGTTTGTACTTTAGTAACAGCTGAGGGATTCTATCTGTAGGCATTCTCTTGACATGTTCATACCAGTTGTTTCTCATGTTGTCAATTCTATTTGTTAAATTGAAAATATTTAAGTCCTTCCTAATATCCTCACTTCTTTTCTTGTCCAAAATTGTCACACCCGCTACTGAACGTAGGAACTTCATTTCTGCAGTTTCTATTTTCCTTCTGTCTGAACGGTTAAGAGTCCAATTTTCACTTGCATATGTTAAGACAGGCACTGATATAATTTTGTAAAATTTTAGTTGTGTGCTCCTCAAAGTTTTATTTTTCAGTGTCCGTCTTATAGTGTCACACATTCTGTAAAATCTATTTAATTTAATATTAATATGTACCATCTGGCAGTATGATACGTTGCATCCTAAATAATTAAAATTGTTCACCTGTTGTATTATACTGTTATTAATACGTGACTTTACACCTCATCTGGTATCTTCCCCGTTTAACTGCCATTACTTTCTATTTACTTTCAGAGATTGTCCCATATTGAATTTATTTGCTATTTTAGTATGGATATGGTATAACTATATTATGTATTAGGCAAGCTCTTATTATAACAAAATAAGTTACAAAATAAACTGATGTAATTAAATATTAATGTATGGTATTTTTTCCATTCATAATTTATATTGTACTAGCTAATACCCGGCGTGTGCTACTACAACCTAAATAAATGAAAGTTAATGTGCTTTTATGTTTAGTTGAATAAGTAATACGAAAAATAATTATAAATGTATATTTTTTGATACCCTGTGCTGATTACCCGGCGTTGCCCGAGAATCTATTTCCCCCGATCTTCTAGATATAAATGAGTTGATATACGAAAATTAATATGTTTCATGTTTAGTTAAATAAGTGAAAGGAAAAATTTATATCGCAATTATTTTTAGATACCCCTATGCTGTTTACTCGGCGTTGTCCGGGAATACTCATCTTGATCTTCTTGGCATAAATGGGCTAAAAGACGAAAATTAATGTACTTCTTATGATTAGTTGAATAAGTAAAATAAAAAATATATAAATGTATATCGAAATTATTTTTAAGATTCCCCGCGCTGATTACCCGATGTTCACCGGGAATATACTTATCTCGATCTTCTTGGCATAAATGAGCTAAAAGACAAAATTCGTTATTCTGAGTTATCCGTAAAAGAATACCCGCCATGTGCTGCTATGCTTGCACAGGAATCTTACGCACTTGTCTCGATCTTCTTGGTATCAATGAAAGACAAAAATGGTTATTGTGAGTTATCCGTAAGAGATGATCATATGCTGTCTCGGACTTTTTTGTAGAGCGTTTTTAGATACTTAAATTCCGCTTACATTAATTTTGTTTAGGCCCATTTGTTATGGTTATGCAGCGTAAGCCATTTAAGCGTCCAAAGAGCTACTTTTTTCACGTTATTCACAACAAAGGGTGATTTTTAAGGGTGTAGGAGTTGAGTATCAGAACTCTCTTGTAGCCTATGTTCATCCCGGGAATCTCCAGAACATTTTGCTAACATTCCCATCACAATCGGATAAACGGTATGGCCGCGCATAAGTCACGAGCAAACAAACAAACAAACAAACATTCATTTTTATATATTACTTACTTACTTACTTACTCACTGGCACTATCGAACCCGTAGGTTCATGGCCGCACGGACATAAGCTCTCCATACATCCCTATCCTGAGCTAATGCTTTCCAATCATTTCCTGTATAATCTACTTCCCTCAAATCATAGTTAATGTTGTTCTCCCACCTCATTCTTGGTCTACCAACTGGGCGTTTTCCTTCTGGCTTTCCTACAAGAAGTTTCCATGCACGTCTTTCATTCCCCATACGCGCAACATGTCCTGCCCATCGCAGTCTACGGGACTTAACTGTTCTTATTATATCTGGCTTCCTATAAAGACCATGTAGTACATTGTTATGTAGTCTTCTCCATTCACCTGTCTGTTCATCTCTCTTTGGTCCAAAAATTTTCCTAAGAACTTTATTCTCAAATACTCGTAATCTCCTTTCCTCCCTTAAAGTAAGAGTCCATGTTTCGCACCCATATAATATAACTGGTAGAATAATTTTTATATATTAGAGTTGCATAATATATTATAGATATTATAAAAAATAGTATTTGCATTTAACGGCGCTCTTTAACATCTCAGAAACAAGTCATGCTCAAGATTTTTACACCCTTAAAAATCGAACCACTCCGCCTAGGTTTAAATTCCCGAACCTCGCCACCAGAGGCGAGCATAATAATCATAGGCCCACCGGGAACGTCTGAGTTTGTACATATAATGATAATATTTATCCTTTAAGGAAGTTATCTCAATTTTGTACCTTGGCTTAAGAAAACTGACAGAAATATCCTTTTATCACATGTGCATAATAAGAAAATAAAGAACTTACATTGAGGAGCCAAAGATATCGGTAATGAAAATCTAGAACACTGTATTTCCTCGCTTATTTTCATTACTTCTTTTCAAATTATTTTACTCACACTTATAAAGAAAATACTCCCTAATTTATACTTTTCATTTACCTTGACATTTATTACGATTGACCTTGCCAGAAAAATATGTTTAAAATTAAAGCCAACACTTTCAAATAAGAAAATCAAGGACATAAATGCCGGAACTTTGACTGTTTATGAAATATTATTTAGCTCGCTTTAATTGAATATTTGGTCACGTTTTGAGAATCACGTAAACATTTATTAAAGATAACTTCGTATTTTGTTTCTTAATTATTTTATAATTCACTTAAGACAGCTTGATAATATTATCATTAAGCTCCTACAGATTAGAGACTCAGCACCATATTTATGGGAATTGTACTGTAACAATAATTTATAGGCCTATTAAAATTATGAGCTATTAATATTACGTCCACGCCTGTGGTTTCAAGGTCGAGGTATCGTGCTACCTTGTCACACAGCGGGCTCGGGTTCGATTCAGGCTCCTGGGCGAGGGTTTTTTTCGAGGTTTTTCCTCACCTGTAAGACAAATGTCAGGAAGCTTCGGGCCCAGCGGTCCCCGAAAATCATCCGACCATCATCATCATTCTTACCATTATCATCATCCTTCACCGGTGTGGAAAGCACACCTATAATTCCCTAGTAAAGCTGCAAAACATAGCATGAAAATTCTATGATTGCAGTGAAAGACCTGCCCTCGGGCATAATTACTATGGATGGAAGTAACATTACGTCCACCGTTGTGGTTTCGAGGTCGAGGTAGCGTGCTACCTTGTCACGCAGCGGGCTCGGGTTCGATTCAGGCTCCTGGGTGAGTTTTTTTCGGGGTTTTTCCTCACCTATAAGACATATGTCAGGAAGCTCAGGGTTCAAAGGTCCCCGAAAATCATCCGGTCATCATCATCCTTACCATTATCATCATCCTTCGCCGGTGTGGAAAGCAACGGGAAGCTACCACACCTATAATTCCCTAGTAAAGCTTCAAAGCATAGCATGAAAATTGCTATGATTGCAGTGAAAGACCTGCCCTCGGGCTGAATTACTATGGACGGAAGTAACATTACAAAGTACTGTATGATGAAAGTACAACTTCTGAGTTTCTAAATATGTTCTGGTTTGCGTGAGACATCTAAAAGTATCTACTAGGGAGCGGATTATTAGGTTCTAAAAGTTAAGATTGCAACATAGTATAGTGATAAAATTAACAAGTCTTTACATCCAATCAATAAATTGATTTTTTAATAATATAATTGCAAAAACATTTATCAATACTTTGTGTGGGATCTAGCAATATTACACTTATATTACTCATCTTGGCATGCTACGAGTTAATGGTAAATCCAGAAGTTTGGATAAACTTGGGTAAATTTCTGGACAAAACGCGGAAAATAAGAACAACACTCATTCATGAATAAATACATGTTATCAAAATGCAATACCGTTAATTCTTAATAATTCTAGATAACTTAATTAATGTATAATGTTATTGTATCATTATGTAATTGTAATATTATTGTGTTTTCTTTATGTAATTGTAATATTATTGTTTTCTTTTTGTTTTTCTTTATACTATTACCAAATATTACTTTATTGTAACGGACTGTCAACAGCACGTACGGCTTACTGCCCGTGCGACCCATAATTTGTAAATAAAATTGTATATATCTTACTTCTAGTCTAATAAAGTCCTATTGCTACTACTTTTAAATACAAAATAAATAATGGTCTATTTAATTCTGAATAATATAATTTATTTTTAATTTTAAAGTAAGATCTTTAATATAAATGTAATATTGCTAGATTTCAAACCAAGTATTGAGATTTTTTTAAGTTATCATCATCTTCGCGTAGGCCCTCAGCCTATTCCGCTCTCAGAATTCATCTTCCCATCGTCTTCTAGGATGTCCCACATCTCTATAGCCTTGAGGTTGGTACAACATTGCTTGTTTTGTTAGACTAGAAGAGTCCATTCTTAAAATATGTTCATGCCATTTTTTGTTTATAGCTTTGTATTTTTTTTATTTAGATTAAAAATTTTGAATTCTTGCTAATTGTTCCACTAGGAATATGGTCTCTTAGAGTATATCCTGCAAAGTATCTGATAACTTCATCTCTGACATTTCTAGTAATCTTCTGTCTGATTTTTAAGTTATATTATTAAAAAAATCAGTTGATTGGATATAATGTCTTATTAAATTAATTTTATTGCTATACCATGTTGTAATCTTAACTTTTAGAACGTAAAAAATCCGTTCCATAGTATCTACAAAAGGAGGGGTTAAACAAACGTATAAAAAGAAAACAAGAATTTAGGGTAATAATGTTTGGGATCAGACGGCGCAGTATAGTGGTTCACCTTTGACAGGTGAACGTGCTGAACAGCTGCTTTACGCGATAGTAATATTTGCCTAGGCTGGATAAAAGGACATGCTGAACTACAGGAAATGAACGTGCAGATTTTCTTGCCAAATCAGCTGCTACTTCAAATATGGATTACTTTTACTCCTTCTGCCCTCTGTCATATGTTAAAGAAGTATTAAAAAATTATCTCTTACAAATTGGAATGCTGAGTGGTTAAACAGTATTAATGGTGCTTTGACAAGTACATTATTTGTCTCCACCACTTGGGATAGCTCGGTCAAAAGACCATACTCCCAAGTCCCAGACTTGTCCTCCCTATCTATTTCACATCCACATTCAAGAGTTCTCGGCCTAAAACTAACACCTCTAGGGAGAAGGTGTTGGAGTTGCAACTTCGGGAATTGCTGAGCTACATAGTACGTCAGGTCGCTCATTCCTGACGACCCCACAGTTGGTCCACGGGCTCCTCGAGCCTAGCCGGGAGGACGGCTGTCGCAGATCCACCGACTGTTCCCCTGTTCTACCTCCAGGGACGCATCCTGCAGCCGTTGTGAGACCGGCTAGGGCTTGAGTCCTCAAGCCCCATAGTGTGAGACTTCAGTACATCCAGGTGCTCATCTCCTGGTGACCCCACAGTTTGTCCTCGGGTGTTAATACAATTTATGACTGGACACGGTAAATTTGGACATTATTTGGAACATGTAAAATAGGTACAGATACCTATATTTGCAAAACCTGCAGCCAGACTATCTCACTTCTGTTATTTGAGTGTCCCGCATTTGATTCAAAAAGACATGAATTTATAAAAAAAATAGGTTATTGTCATAATAGATTTCAACTGGCTTTGTCAAATATTTTATGTAAGAAGTTTTGCTATAGAAAGCTGTGTGACTTTATCCATCACATTTTTAAGAGACTTTGAGTTAGTTTTTTCTTGGGTTTGTTAATTAATTAATTTGTTCTTAATTACGTTATTATGTAACGCTAGAAATTAACCATACTCTAAATTACTGTAAATAATTAATTGTAATTATTGTAACTAAAACCATAACATACCGGATGGTGAAATAGGGTTCATATTATTGGAGATTCAATAAATAGATGAAATAGTAAACAACATTCCCATTTTAACCCTACTAAAGCACAGTAAAGAGAGGGTAATACATTTAACAGTCTATCAATCTATGCATGATAGGGATGTATGGAGGGCTTATGTCCGCGCGGCCATGAACCTACGGGTTCGATAGTGCCAGTGAGTAAGTAACTAAGTATCAATCTATGCATGGATGAATATATGGATACCGGTATTCGAATACAGCTCAAAAGCTACATTCTGACTACATGAATTGTCACTTATTCATCTTTAAATTATGTCAGTCCTTAGATCCTTTTTAGATGAAACCAATATAGCGGCAGTAAGATGTATAAAAAAAAGCAGTCCTAAGCCTCGTTTCAGAAATACACACCTTAAATTTCGAATCAGTACGTGGGCGACTTAATTTTATTCACATTGTTTTATCAACGGTAATCTAACAAGAGATTGTGATTTTGTCTAATGAAAAACTCAATCTCGCGTAGGATTTGGAGTGACTATTTAGCGAATAAAACAACATCAGAAGCTAAAAATAATTACAGTAAAACTTGTTTAATCCGGAACGCGAATAATGCGGAAATACGTCCAATGTAAACAAATTTATTGGTCCCGGCAAAATAATAGCAATTGTATGTATATTTATTTTGTATAAAATAGAATCTGTCCAACACGGAAATGGAAGGATATTTGTACACAATTCATCTAAAAAATTGTTTATAAGGCAGAAAGATACAGAGAGAAATAAATTAGTTTCCGCTTCATTGAATTCCCATTAGGCGAATTAACAATAAGTGATGATTCTGCCACCCTCGCCGGGTGAAGTAGATTTTCTACCTGTATCTGAAATTTTCTTTTGTCCTCACTGCACGTCCGTTATGCGAAATACAGGTTCATTTAACAAATATTTGGCGTGTGACATCTGTCTTACAAATAACCAGTGCACTGTAAAATCTTATAAATTAGTTTTAAGATCTGAGACCGATTGTGTACGTATCTTTCACAAGTAGAGTTCTGAATTTACGGAATAAAGATGGCTAAATCGTATGTATCACTGTCATTAAACCAAAAATTGAAAATGATTGAAGATAAAGAAAAACAAACTCTCAGTTACGAAATAATGACTAAATCTAAATGTAGAAAAATCCAAGTTTATGAGATTTTAAAACACAAAGAAAAAAAAATTAATAAAAAATACATATACGGTACTCTATAATCTAAGATTGGTTAATATTTTTATAATGCGGAATTTTGTCTAATGTGGAAAAAAATTGGTCCCATGCGATTCTGCTTTGAACAAGGTTTTACCGTATAATGTTTAATATTTACCAAATGTGAGATTTATAAGCCGGCTTGATAGTTATAAATAGCATCTTTACTGTTAAATCTCTTTGGGCTTGGGAAAAATCAATAACAGATGATTGTATGAGAAATGACTATTAACAATAATGAAGATTCATTATACAACATTTAATACATTTTTAGAGCAATATAACTTTTTTTGGTAATATTTGAAGTTGTTTTCTTTTAGCATTTCTTGCTGTACCATATAGATCATACATTGTTCAATCCATGTCCTTGTCAAAGAAGTTAATTGGCGGAGATATCTCTCATTATGAACAGGAAGAGGCACAATTTTCAACAGGAAGAGGCAGGATTATCGGTCTATGAGTTAAATAGTCAAATTAATTCATGGATTAAATAATACAAATAATTAAATTATTATGTCCGCCATGCTGGTTCAGGTGGTAGCTTGCTTGCTTGCTTGCTTCCTAACTAGCGGGCCAGGGTTCGATAATTTTAATTGCTAAATTAATTAAATTGAGTTAATTTAATTGCAAGAATTTCAATCTCTGAAGATAGCTGTGTTCAAATTGTAATCGCTAGATTGTGCACCAAATTCCTGCATTAAATTGCAAACCTCTACTCGCGGTATAGGCCTATTATGTTGAAAATTCATATGGTACTGCTGATGGCGATTCGTCGGTCGGATAGAGAAGTTAACCCTGGTGGCCCCCTTGGTGCTTTTAGAAAAAGTAGGCAACGTGCCGGCACCGAGTTTAACCTTCTCCCTTTTCTTTATCGTCATGCCACATACAATCACTTTACAGAACACAAACATAAACAGAAACTCATCCTACACTCCTCTCTGTACTCCATACAAGAGTACATCATCTACGTAAAGTGGTCTTTCGAAGTGGTGTGTAAATTGAAAAAAAAAAAAAAAAAAAAAAAAAAGACCACATTAACGTCATTTATCCGCCAGCGCGTAACCCGAAGCACGTGTTAAGTGCAGTAAATGGCATTAGAACAAAAACACACATTCTCTCTCTCTCTCTCTCTCTCTCTCTCTCTCTCTCTCTCTCTCTCTCTCTCTCTCTCTCTCTCTCTCTCTCTCACACACACACACACAGTTAAATTAGTAGTTGTAAAATGAATCGTTGTCCCGCGCCGTAGTAGAGTAGTTAAGGCAAGAAGTATTGGCGCAGAGCTACGGGACTTGCGCTGGTTCGAGTCCGCATGGGGGAAGAAATTTTCTCATGGAATTTCGAACAGTATGGGACCGGTGCCCACCCAGCATCGTGAGGCATTTGGGTAGCTACAATAAGTAGCAATTCCAGGTTGAGAAGACCAGCTATAACTGCTGACCACATGTCACCCCTACACTGGCTAGATGATCGTCTACCTCTGTCATTAACACATGTGGATATGAGGCCAGCAGCCAGATGGTAGGTCAAGGGGCCTTCTAGGCCTGTCGTGCTCGGAGTAAAAAAAAAAGGATCTATGTTAAACATTTTAATATATTTTTATATCCTTAAGAGGCTATAAGATTTTATATTTAAATAGGTTTACTTTTTTATCATTTTAGATGTATAGGCCCTATTAATATTTATACTTTATTTTTGTTCATATTGATACATAACTTAAACACAAGATCACAACATAGTATCTTGCTTAATATACCGCAACATAGGACATCACATCACTCCATGTCATATACCATCTTCACTTCTCGCAACTGGAATTCCCTACCACAAGAAATAAGGGGCTGCCGGACATTGGCATCTTTTAAAAGAAATCTAAATTTATATTTGCTCTAACCACGACTTCATTATTACCCAGTGTAAGGTACATATATTAATTGGTGTTTCTCGTATAATTTATCATATTTATATTATATTATTATTATTATTATTATTATTATTATTATTATTATTATCGTAAGTATTATTGTTATTATCCTATAAAATGTTGTTTGTACATGAAATTTACATTGCTACATTTAATGTATCTTTAACTGTTTATAATTAGTATAGTGTATATCTATATTTGTCAAATATTTATTTTTATTTGTGCTGGTTGAGTGGAAGAGAAGGCCTTATGCCCTTAACTCTGCCAGAATAAATAAAGCATTATTATTATTATTATTATTATTATTATTATTATTATTATTATTATTATTATTATTATTATTATTATACTGTCGGAAGCACAGAATATAATCGCATAATACAAGAATTGCTGAATAACCATAAATGGCAACACTTAACACAGCAATAACTATAATACAGATTACTGTTGTGTAAAAATAGCAAAAGCTATTTCTGTAACATTAACTGATGGTTTTACGTAATAATTCAATCACCTTATCTGAAAGTTCTCATGTTTGGATCATGTTCAAGTTCAAGCTTTTGAAATCTTGATGAAAAACATTTCCTTACTGTAATGAACATTATTACTCGCGAATAGTGAATTAATATCATAAAAGTTGATTTAACATAAATAAGCATAGGTATTACATAAATTATTTTATTTTATTAATAATCAATAGTAATTTATAATTATATATGGGTTACGATAATAGCTTCTCGGGTGAGATCCAAATAGGTACTGCATACAAATCTTAGATGTCGGCTTTAGCGGAGCAACGAGATCTGACGTCAATTAAAAATAATGATGGCTTATGGACAAATAAACGAGTTAAACAAAACAATTAAAAACAAGTATTCGCTAATTACAACCTATAAGATCACAAAGATTCGGACAATTTTACAGAATGCACGAAGATAGATCTGTGAAAAAATCAACGATAACCTTAATGGAGCTTAAATTAAATCCAAAATTAGATAAAAGGCAATGCTATACAAGACTTAATGAAAATGAAGATTAACTGAAATGTGTTCATGATACGAAACGTTGAAAAAAGAAAAAAAAGCAGTTAAGAAGGTTAAAGCATTCGATCAGTGAAGATACACCAAGTAATAATAATAATAATAATAATAAGAAGAAGAAGAAGAAGAAGAAGAAGAAAATTAACGTGATTATGGGGACATGACTCATACGAAATAAGGACTATTATTATTATTATTATTATTATTATTATTATTATTATTATTATTATTATTATTAAAGAATATTATTTAGATGCTATATGGTTATCATAAGTAATGCCACGAGTGATTTTCAAACTATCGATAAATTCAATACTCACGGAGTGAGGAGTGAATTTATCTAGAGAATTTGGAAATCAAGAGTGGCATTTGTTAGGACTATTTAACGAATAAAATTAAGCTGTTTACTCACAAATCATTATTTAAATATAGTTATTTTAAAATATTTACATACTAAATGTAAACGGCGATGTTTGAAAACAAATGAGAAACAATTGGTACGCTTGTTCATCACTGCAACCAGATCATATTATGTATTGCCAAAGGATCGCAATACTGTAAGAATGCACCCTAATGGAGAAATTTATAACCAACATTATAGGTATTAATTAATTTATGATGTCCTATGATGTAAATATGTCAATTAAACTTTTCTACATTATCATTTCCTGGAAAATAATTCGTTTAAGAAAGTGCAAACAGTGGTTTCTTTTTTGGTGGTATAATCAATTGCTACAAATGTTGTATATTATCTCCCGCATGCGCTATCTGCTGACATTCATGCACTATATATACAATCTGGTAGCCGTATTTCTTAGAGGGTCAGACTGCAAAATAATGCTATGACCTATTCAGAATGTTAAAAAGGAGAAGCTTTCTTTAATATGATAAACTTCTTTGATAAATTCTAGGTGAAACACGACTGTGATTGGTTGTAATTAAAAAATCATTGAAATGTGATTGGTCATTGAATCCCATTTGGGGCATGAGTTAAATAGTCATAAAAATATTTTAGATTCTTACCTCACGTAGGAAATATAAAAACCAGCGCCTTTATAAAAAATACTGTGTCATGATAATTTTATACAATCGTAAGCTGTAGGTATATGTATGTCATTTCTTTCACTGCTTACTTCGATTTTATTTTTAAACACAGTGTACCGATTAGCATTAGAGGTTAGAGTTAAGTTATAAAACACAGAAAGAATAGTCGTAAGAAATAGGATAAATATAGACCCAGAACGGTTATATAAAATGACCTATATTTTAGAGAAATTATATTTGTTAAATCTTATCATTAAATGGTTCTACTATGCTTATAAATCTAGCATTATGCCTACTGAGGCTTAATTATCTATCTTTTAGTATTGATTTTTATTTTAATAATTTGTGCTGAAATGATAACAGTGTCAAATTAATGTAAATGCTGATCACTTATCTATAAGCAAATATTCTAACCAGTATTGGATTTATTCGATAAGAAAATATAACCAACTAAATAATCTAGGAGAAACCTGTGATGTAATCTCTGAAGTGCTTGCCAAAAAGATAACCGCTTATCGTTTATCGATTCATATGGAAGCGTTATTTCACTTTTTTTTAAATAAATGCTTTTAAAACAGCGCACGAGACACAGAAATTACAAGACCTTATTACTTTCTATTAAACAACGTCTTACGTGTGAATGAGAACAAAGCCACAGAACAGCACTTAAGTGAGGTTAAGATACAAACTTCATAACATTTGCACTATTTCTGTTCTTCTTGGCACAATGAGTATTCTGGGAAATTCTCACTTGTTCTCTTTGTGTGTTTATTAATCCAATGCCAGCTTTTCCTAAACACATTTCAAGCATCTTGATTATATTTTTACATTACCATTTTAATCAAAACACAATACGCCAAACATCAAAAAATTGTTTATAGTTTTTATCATGTACGCTGAAGTTTATATTTATGTTTGTGATCAATATATGGTTAGGACACACATGTTTTCACTTTCCTTATTTTACTGACCAATACAATATGCTTATTAAGCAATAAAATAGAAAGCAATTTCTTTTGTAAGCCCATGTTTTCCATTTACAGAGATTTAGGCGCTTTCCCCCTATAGGGAAGAATTTAAACCATACTATTTTAGTTACACTTGTTTTCGTATAGATGTCATTTTTTACTGGTCCGTGGTCAGCGTTCCACCTCATACTGACATCTAGGAAATCAAGGTAGTACTAGGACGGGAAATTTCGGTAAATTTTGCTTAGAGGCCTTTTCATTCAGGCTTAAGGGTCTTTTACGAGCCTGAAAATCTTCAGACTCGGGTTCCACGGCTTAAAGTCCCTCCTGGAGGACTTGCTCCTTGGATGTTTCCGTCCTAAAAAAAAATCCATCGACCCTCGAGACCAGAGGCAAGGAGCATAACCACTAGTCCACCGCGGCCGATAGAAAGCATTTAATAATTCTATATTTGGATGGAGTTTAGCAATTATGATCTAAGCGCCAAAGTGCAAATACAGTAAAGCCTCTCTATGAAGTAACATGACTGTTCCTTAAATATATTTCCGTCTTGGCAGTTTTCCTTCTTATAAAGGGTTCCCAAATTACAAGCTTGAATCTTCTCACGCAGTGTAAGGGTATTACATGAACCTTTTAAATACATAAGGTATTGACTGAAATACAGATAAAATAGTGTATGTAACACAGCACAGTTTGCACGGCATACAAAAAACTTTATTATACAAAAGCGAGAAGGAACTCAACTACAGGAAGACTTCAACCGGACTAAAGAGTTTCCCAACTCCCTCGCAGGTTAGGTAAGCAGACAAGGAAAAGCGAGGGATTCCCCGCTGTCACACATAAGCAAGGGTATCCCCGCAATACAATGGCAACACAAGAAGGTAAAAAATATAATGCAGAAGCGCCATATGTAGAAATTTCATTAATACTGTAATTAGAACGTGTTTAAGAATGATTTTTCGTCTTACTGAGGTAAAAATTAACTATTGGTACTTTAAAAAACCATTCCGTTTCCGCGTTATGAAGGTTTCCGGCTTATACATGACGATTTTACATATAAAATCGTACCGTTCTGGATATTTTTCCGTCTCCGCAGGTTTCCTTCTTATAAAGGTTCCAGCTAAGACAGGTTTTACTGTATTGAGATAACCGCCTAAGAGTGATACAGACTATTCTAATTTAACAAACATTGCGTTCCGCGCCGTAGTCGAGCGGTTTAAGGGATCATAACTTGGAGGATGAGCTAAGGAATTTGCGCTGATTCGAGTTCTCATGTGAAAAGAAATTTCTCATGGAATTTCGATCAGTATGTGGCCGGTGTCCACCCAGGATTGTGAGCAACCCAGGTTGAGGAAACCAGCTATAACGGCTGGGGATACGAAATGTTGGCCACATGTTACCCTTATACTGGCACCTTAATCGTCATCCTCTGTGATTAACACAAGCTGATGTGAGGCTAGAAGCCATAGGCTAAGGATCTACTAAAGGATATCCGCTCTTAAAATGATCCTCGTCAAAACAAAACCACGTGACCTGCTTGCTTTTCATTGGTTATGGACACCGACGTACGATGTAAATGCAATAAGTACGCGAAAAAGTAGTTCCCTTCATTAAATTAAAAATAGTCCTCTGAATACACTTTTTATTTTTCGTGAATAAAAATAATAATATTGAAAATATATTA
Organism: Diploptera punctata; assembly: GCA_030220185.1. Taxonomy (NCBI): domain Eukaryota; kingdom Metazoa; phylum Arthropoda; class Insecta; order Blattodea; family Blaberidae; genus Diploptera; species Diploptera punctata. The sequence continues at coordinate 74,556 of JASPKZ010006818.1, forward strand.
AATATTATTTATTCCAAATCGAATCCTTTTATCTTGCTTGGGTCGGTTCCTTTTATGACAATCCGACTGATTTCCATGAAGCTTCTCAGTAAGATAAATGTCTCCTGGAAGCGTTACGAGCACTTCGCAGGACAAGGATGGTGGAAGGGCTGCTTCCTCTGAGCCTCCAACAGCAAATGAGATATTAGGAAAGAAAAATAGAATAAGAAATAGGAAGGGCTTGAGAACTTGGAATGCGAATATACAAAATGCAGTGAATGAAAAACAAAAAGCATATCATACATACTTACGACTGAAAACAGAAGAATCTTATGAAGAATATAAAATGAAAAGGAGAATTGCTAAAAGCATTATAAGAAAAGCCCATCAGGAGTCATGGGATAAATTTATAAGCTCAGTAGAACATGATATGTATGGAAGACAAGAAATAGGTTATAAATTAGTGAAACATCTAAATCAGACTGAGAAAGATTCTGCGAGATTGAATATAATCCCAGAACAAGAATGGATCCAACATTATGAAAAACTTTGGAAAAAGGAGGAAACTGAAGGAAAAGAGAACAATGAGGAAGAAATAAAAGTGGAAAATATTGATGTAATAGACATAAATTAATTAGAAATGGCTTTGAAAACTGCTAAGAATAGGAAAGCAACAGGATTAGATAAAAGAAATATGGAGTTAGTCAAATATGGTGGAATATTGTGTAAACTACGAATACTTCATCTAATTAATATATGTTGGCAGACCTATGGGATTCCAACCACTTGGAAAACAGCAATTGTGAAGAATATATTCAAAAGAGGAGACCGGAGAAATTGCGAGAATTACAGAGGGATTAGCTTAATGAATACTGGCTACAAGATATATACGAAAATAATAAATAATAGATTCAGAAACATAACAGAAGTAATAATAAATGAAAATCAAAGTGGATTCAGAAAGGGAAGGTCATGTATAGACAATGTCTTTACAATGAAACAACTCATAGAAAAGAGAAGATAACATAACTTAGAAACCCACATAGGATTTATAGATTTGGATAAGGCTTTCGATCGAGTAAACAGACAAAAATTATGGGAAATATTACGAATGAAAGGATACCCGCTGTGCCTTGTTGAAACAATAAAGAAATTATATGAAGACGCAAATATAATTATAGATACCGGATTCAAAAGAACAGATGCAATCAAAACAAATACTGGATTACGACAAGGATGTAGTTTATCACCCACTTTGTTTAATATATATATATATATATATAGACGATATTTTAAATAAATGGAAAGTTTTAGTGAATCCAGGAATAAGAATGGATAATAAAGTGTGCAGAAATAATCTTCTATTTGCTGACGATGTAATCATAATACAGAAAAATGAAGACGACTTACAGAAATCAATGCATGCATTAAATGAAATATGTAAATTATACGATATAAAGATTTCTGTAAGGAAAACGAAGATCATGGCTTTTAGAGGAAGAGATCCAGTGAGATCCAAAATTATTTTAGAAAATCAAAGTATAGAATAGGTGTCTAGTTTCAAATATTTGGGCTGTGATGTTGGCTACAATGTGGAAAGAGATATTGACTCCAAAATAAATACATTTCAGACGGTGTGTGGAACAATACAGAGAACATTCAAAAATAAAATTAGAAAAGAAACCAAGATAAAAATGTATAATGTTATGGCGGTTCCCACAATATTGTATGGATGTGAAACTTGGGCTCCAGTGAAAAAACAGAAGGATAGAATACAGACGGCGGAGATGAGGTTCCTAAGACAAGTAAAAGGATGTACAAGACTTGATAGAATAAGAAACGAGGATATAAGAGAAGAATTGAAAGTACAGCCTTTATTGGATAAAGTCACGAATTACAGACAGAAATGGATTGATCACATGGATGGAATGAGTAAGGAGAGATATTTATTGTTAGCAAGAAATTATCAAGCAAGAGGAAGACGTGATGTTGGAAGACCTAGAAGACGTTGGGCTGATGCATTATGAAGTCGGAACGGGCAATTACCTAATCCCTGGAGTGATGATGATGATAAAATATTCTAAAATATACCTCATCAATAATTACAACTTAAAATAGTTTATTACATTATGGATGATGCTTTGAGTCATGCTTTGGTCGATTCTGATTTAACAAAATGGCTGAAAGTATCGAACCTTCTGTTTCTGTGTTGCCACCTAAATTTTTAAAACACAAGTCTAGCAATCCTTTGACTAGTGGCCAAAAATAGTTATTTTAAATGTAATTCACAAGTTCAGTGACAAATCTCACCAGCTTTCTTGTAATCTACACCATTCAATGACCCCATGTCTTATTAACTTCACACGTGCTCCCTGTCTATGTGACAATAATTGTGGCGGGAATGGCGTAAGGATACAAATAGCATTTGTTTATGTTAGGATCACTCTAAGAGCGGATAACGTATAGGTCTGCCGCGCCGTAGAGTTTATCCAAGCAGCAGCTGGAATATGTTGACACCTAATGGAAGTTAAACCAAGGGACATGCGATGTTCCCTATTTTTATGATAAATACGTAAATACATTTACATTAATTAATTATATTTATATATAGCGATTTTGGCGCTTGTAAAATATATATTTGCTATTCGTGGAACAATAATTATTGTGCTCTTGTATCAGAATGATTATTCAAATTTCCCTGAATAAGTAGACGGAATAAAAACTATAAAAAATAAAACATTAAAAATTACACATTAATATTGTATAAAACTATGACAGTGCCTATATTAACATATGGTTGTGAAAATTGAACACGTAATCAGACAAAAGGAAAATATAAATAGTTGAAATAACATTTTTACGTTCAGTAGCAGGCTATACATTCTCAAATAAGAAATAGGCCTATACTGAATAAATAAGGACCTAATCAAACATCTACAGTATTATAGATAAAATTTAAGATCTAGCTGGCTCTAACATATATAAAGAATGACACCCAATAGACTCCCACAAATGCTGCTTCACTATCAACCCAAAGGAAGAATAAAATTTAGGCGCCCCATGACTAAATGGAGAGATACAGTCTCTTGATATGGAAACAGGTCAATGGCCTAACTCCATTTCATAGAAGTAGTAATTAAGGCATAAATCACAGCTAAAAAGTATAATGGCTCATTCTTCCAGTAAATTTATCGTTAGTTTAATTTTATTATAAATAAATCATTGTTGCTCGATTAAAACTGTATAAGGATATGATTACCATTTTCTTTGTAACATTAAAGAGACGATGTTTAAAAATGAATCATCATGGAATTTTAAAAAAATTAAAACATATAAAGTGCATATGTCTAAGATAACCTGAAATATATTAAAAGAATAATTCAATGATTTTCCATAATTCTCCCATTATCTTAAACATTGCTTGAATTTCTGTCCCAGTACCTTTGGCTTACATAGAAGTGTAATGATTTCCCAGTATATTACATAGACGTATATGCCCTCGATGAATATATTAACAGTCAGCACATATGTACTTAAGGCTAAACATACACAAACAAAACACAATTCATGATACCCCACTGTTAGCAGCAATACGTACACGAATGATATTTTAATAGAAATATATGAAGCTGTCCATAATTAATTAATTGTATGTGTATATATATAATCAATCTTTAATACAGTAGGCCTATATATATATATATATATATATATATATATATATATATATATATATATATATATATATATATATGGAGAGTATAATACATATATAGGAAAAATAAGTGTTTGAATTGGATTCGCCTGGTAATGTAATGGATATCACGCTGAGGTACAGACTCAGAGATCCGGGTTCGAATCCCGTCCAGGCATTTATTTTTCTTATCATACCATATTAAGCTTGCATTGCTCAATGTTAAAGATTTAATTATAACATCGATAAAGCGTCACTGCTATAAAGTAAAATAAATATTCTCTTTAATTTGCTTACTTGATATAGTCAGCTACTAGATGGCAGTGAAGACAGTGTTCTCGCGACATCTAGTAATAATGGAGAGTATAATACATATATAAGAAAAATAAGTGTTTGAATTGGATTCGCCTGGTAGTGTAATGGATATCACGCTGAGGTACAGACTCAGAGATCCGGGTTCGAATCCCGTCCAGGCATTTATTTTTCTTATCATGTCATATATATATATATATATATATATATGGTATGATAAGAAAAATAAATGCCTGAACGGGATTCGAACCCGGATATCTGGGTTGGTACCCCAGCGTGTTATCCATTACACCACCAGTAGATTCCAATTCAAACACTTATTTTTCTTATATATATATATATAATGTCAAACATTTAATTAAAAATTGGGTTTTATGTTATATTAAATCCAAATACAGAGAATGAACCTCGAAAAGTTGCGTATTAAGGTTGAACAATAATAAGCACATTATCAACTTTCACAGGATTCATGATATGTTCCGTTGAGGTATTATTCAAAATGAAAGTATAAAATTATGAAATATTTACCTAAAAGGTCAGTCTCCTCAACTTTACTTTTTTTTTTTAATTTTTATCGTCTTTCTTTAGTGTATTGGTTTTTTTTTTCTGTATATGTGTTATCCATGTTTTCTTGTTGTTATCAGATTCTCTTTTAAGTTTAGTTATGTTAGATATATTGTTCTTTCTTTTTTGTTTATTTACGAGTTTATTTATAATTTGTTCATTATAGCCGTTGGTTTTTGCCATGTATTTAATAAAGTTGAGGAGACGGAACTTTTAGGTAAATATTTCATAATTTTATACTTTAATTTTAAACACATTAACAACGTAAAATTTCCCAAAGCGATTTATAGTAGAGGAAATAATATTTTACTTATAATCATAATAGTAAATATGTTACAAATTAATTAACATAGCCATTATGAATAATACGTGGTCATTATTTATAATATATGCCGAATTTGATGTAGTTATTATACATAATGACTAGTGATTATATGTAATCGCTGATTAATCACTCTAACCACATGAAATATACTGAACTTATGTAACATGTTTTTGGACGAGGAATTGACTTTTTAAACCAAATACAGTATTAATTGACTACGCAGTTATTATGTGATGCAAGTCTTCAGAAAACGAAATATTATAGCAATTGGGGGGGGGGGAGAATTGTTCAAATTAGCTGTCCTAGCTTTTAGCAATCGCATCAGTTTAATGACAGTTATAAAGAGCAGGTGCTGATAGATCAATTAAATTTAATTGCATATATATTGTACACGAACAAAAACATAATTATTAGCCATCATTTAGTCGCTATGAGGATAGATGATTATTCATTTTATAAACAAATTAATATTAATAATAATAATAATAATAATAATAATAATAATAATAATAATAGCTTTATTTTACCTGGCAGAGTTAAGGTCTTAAAGCCTTGGATTAAAATCAAGTAAAATTTTGCAAAATACATTAGGCCTACTATATTAGTATAATTGAGAATAATAATAAATAAAAATTTAAATTAAGATAGCCTATAAATAAAAATTAATAAATATGTTATGTCTCATAGCCCTATACTACCTGCATGAATATCCGCTAATATATAGAGAGCCCTTACAATTAAATTAACATTAATAGGTAAATATTTAATCCTTATCTTTTAATTGAATACGTAGACGCCCAAAACAAGCTTTAACCCCCCTTTTTATTCAAACAGATATGGAAAAATATTAATGACACGTGGGAATTATTCATGTAAAAATTAAATCTGAAAAAAAAGTGCTTTATTTAACTTCTCTATTTGTAGATACTATGAGCTACAAGATATTTATAGGAAACCAGATATAATACGAACAGTTAAGTCTCATAGACTATGGTGGTCAGGACATGTGACACGAATGGAGAATGAAAGAGGGGGTATGGAAGCTTCTTATGGGAACCAGAGAGAAAACGCCCAGTTGGTAGACCAAGAATGAGGTGGGAAAATAACATTAACCACGATTTGAGGGAAGTAGATTATACAGGGGTTGATTGGAAAACATTAGCTCAGGACAGGGATGTGTGGAGAGTTTACAGTATGTCAGCGGAGGCATAAACCTATGAGTTCGATAGTACCACTAAGTTAATGTCCCAAGTCAAAATTCATACTAAACAGCACGACTTTCTGGTACATTTGGAATTTCACTTCAAACCTTTATTCCACATATCACAGAACAGTCCCTGATAGTCACCATTTAATTACATTAAATACAGGATTTAAATACGAAGATTAGAAGATAAAAACCTTTATTATGCAGAAAAAAATTCGAAAATTTTTGAACTTATAGTTATTTAGACGACTAACGAGATGTTCTAAGAGCAGCGAGATACTAAACCTAATTTTGTAACGTGTTATCTACAATGTTTTATCTACGATCATAGTATTTCTAGTATATGTTGTATATTTAGTATATTTAATGAAATTTATTTATTACGGAAACGATATGTTTATAGAAAGATTAATGTGGGCTTTGGAAAAAAAAAAAACCATAATAAATAAACAAACATTGTTGTAATGTAGGCTTTGAAAAAAAAACAAACATGATAAATCAACAAACATTGTTGTTATGTATACAATCATCATTAAAATGTATTTTACGTTTTGTTGAATCTGTATTTAATGTTTTGTAATATAAATTATAGGTTTTGTTGCCTAGTAACTACGAACTAAAGCGTCACTGATTGTCGTAATGGTATTGATTTTTCTAAAATTCATTGTATTCACAATTATGGTTATGAAGACTTTTTAAAATTATTTTTCACTGAGAGCAATTAATATTATAATTACAAAGAAATAAACGTTATCTCAGTCAAAAAATTTATTGTGTCGACGTTTCAATCTCCATATGTGAGATCATTTTCAAGACATGGTTGTTTATAAATTTATTGTACATAGTTACCATCACCAAGACAATTAATTTTTTTATAAATATATGTATACAAATTTAAATGAATAAATTTAAAATTCCAATTTATAATTAAAAACATTTTAGTAAGGAATCATATGTTCACACCATTGAATTAAATCTTTTTGTTTATTTAATGCTTTATTTTGTTCTTTTTTATATAGGCCATTTAAGATTAATAGCAGAAATTGACTTTAGAGACTCGAGTTCGAATCCCGACTCAAGCATTCTTTTTTCTTTTCATATCATATTTGCCTTCATTGCCAAATGTCAAAAATATATTTATTATATATATATATATATATATATATATATATACAGGTACTTATATTAATATTTTTAAAAGTTATAATAGTAGATAAAATAATTAAAATTTAATATAAATACTAACTGTAGGGTAGAGGTCCATAAATGAGTGAAGACAATATTGTTCCGGTACTGTGTCGGTTTAAATTTATCTGTTGATTTTTGACCGGTGATGTATTTCTAAACACGACAGGAGGATTATCTTCACTTCTAGGAGACGAAGAACATGGAGATGAGAAATCACTACCACTATTTTCCATGGTCACAACACTGGACGACGGCATTGATAAACACAACACGTCGCGGGAGTGTGGCCGTTCTAGAGCGTAACCAAGTATGAACTGAGTCTTCAAGAGGTATGGTTGCGCGGGATTACCTTAGACAATGACCTTGTAAACATATCAATATGACACATGATCATTTAAATTTACACACACACTTACTAAATACCAATTCCTTTTGTGTTTCAATTGATGGCGGAAGTCTATGGATCCACTTGAAAGATCTTCGTTAATATAAATATAGGGCGCGGATAAAGAAAGTGGTTCGTAGATCGCAATTAAATAATTTGCATAATTTCTCACCTAGTTTATCAATGATATTCAAGACTTGGTATGCCGTCTTCCAATATCTCAAATTCTGGGTCAATGCAAATATTTTTAAATATATATTTATCAAATTTATATTTATTGTATTTCTTTAAATTAATATATGTTAGCTTCAGGAGAATATTTAAGCCTACCTCTTTTCCGCTTTTAAAAACCTCTGAGGCATTTAAATATTTAAATGAATAAATAAATAAATAAATATATATATATATATATATATATATAGGCCTAACTACATCTAGTTCTAATATTAAAATCTATAGTATCCTTCTCCTAGAACATGGGTTCTCATAAGCTGAGCCGTAAAGTTTTTTTTTTTTTTTAGGAATAACAAGTGTAACTAAATTAATATGGTTCAAATTCTTCCCTGTAGGGGGAGAGCGCCTAAATGTCTGTTAAGGAAACATGGGCTTACAAGATACAAGAAGAAGGAATATTCCATAATACAGTGTTTCTCCTACAACCCCAAAGTGATTTGTCGCCAGAGGTTCCTGTCTAAAGCATCTTCTTCCCTCAAATCTCTAGCTTCCATACTTCTCTTCACTCCATCCATCCATCTATCCATCGTTCTCTAGGCCTGCCTCTTCCACTTCCACGTAAATAAATCATTAAATAAAACATAAAATCTATATAGGGCAAACTCGGCTCTATTTTTTGTGATGAAGTTGTACAGGCAAGATAAAATATTTTTCTGTCTGATAGATGGCAGAAAATCTTGTTGTGTTTTTATTTGCGATAAAATTCCTTGAGTGTATTTTGTTAACTAGTAGAAGAAGTGTTTTTATTCATGCTAGCAGTTGTTACAGTGAATACTTGCTGTGTTTGGAGAACATTTTTCAGTGGATATTCGTCGACACCTTGGATACAATGTCGAAAATATGATCTGTGGTTCCATGAAAAGTGTCAAGGGTAACTGTTTATAAATGGGATTTCAAATACATTGGATGTAGGATGGAGAGTGATTAAAAAGTTTGTCACGAATTTACCCGAGTTCTTCAAAACCTTCAAAAAAATAAATATGTAATATTTATGTCATATTGGTCCATCCATAGTAATTCTGCCCGAAGGCAGGTCTTTCACTGCAATCATAGCATTTTCATGCGATGCTTTGCAGCTTTACTAGGGAATTATAGGTGTGGTAGCTTCCCGTTGCTTTCCACACCGATGAAGGATGATAAGATGAATATGAATGATGATGATGGCGATGGCCATATGATTTCGGGGACCGTTTGGGCTTTAAAGTTTTCCTGACATTTGTCTTACAGGTGAGGAAAAACGCCGATAAAAACCTCACCCAGAAAAACTGTCACGAGCGGGGATCGAACCCGGGCTCGCTGCTTGACAAGGCAGCACGCTACCTCGAGACCACAGCGGTGGACTTGTCATATTAGTAATAAAATAAAATACATATTCAGCAACTAAACATATATTTCATTCAACTATCCGTAACTTTAATTATTCTAAGACACTATCCAGAAATTTTCACAATATTAAGGATAATAGTCTAAAACCTTAGTATCACGAAATTAGCCGAGTTTGCTATATGCCTGCATATATATATTCCATGAAAAGAAAAATAAATGCCTGAACCGGGATATGAACCCGAGATCTCTAACTTTATATGTTAGAGAGTTATCATAACAATACCCATGCTCCTAGTGCAAACATTGATTTTTCTTTCCTTATATAACATCAAAATACATACATTTATGAGCCGAATTTACTGACCTTTGCCTTACAGTTAAGGAAACCCCTGATAAACCTTAAGAAAGAAATTCAATCCAACCGAAATAGAAACGACCCTCTGTGAGTGAACCAATCATAAAGAGGAATTATTGGCTTATTTTTAAAGAGAGTTTAATAATTATTAAGGTAATTATTAAAGTAAAAACAAAACAAGTTCACAAGAATATGAATATAGTGTAAAAAAAAGATAAAGCGACCCCATTATAGGTCTTACGAGCCCTTTGAGGTGGTAGAAGATTAAGACTTCCACCTTTCTAGACAATCAACACAAAATATTTGCCGGGTTGCCAGCCCGCGTGATTTCCGACTTTCTCTCAGAACATACTCTTTGTACCCATTTTCGTTAGAGGCTGAGTCACTCTCAGGGGCATAGTGTGGCTAGTAGGTTTAAGCCAGTTTATAAATAATTATCCAATCGGGATTCTAACCCGCGACCATCCGACTTATAACGTACTGCTTCAATCAATTAACCTACGTGCCCCCATGAATATAATCCAATCACCTGTAATTCGATCTATAAGTAACTAACTCACTGGCACCATCATCCCCTGTATAATATAGTTCCCTCAAATCATGGTTAATGCTATTCTCCCACCTCATTCGTGGTCAACCAACTGGTTTTCTTACAAAATATTCCATGTCCCTCTTTCATTCCCATTCATGCCATATGTCCTGCCCATCCTAGTTTACGCGATTTAACTGTTCTTATTATATCTGGTCCCTCAGGGGTCCTCATCTAGAGGATATGTGGATGGCGACCACAAGGTGCCCAAGCTGAGCAAAACATTGCTTCCACTTACTTGTGTTTTGCTCCTTACTTTTATCTTTAACCGATCTGGTATTTCTTCCTTTCTTCCACTTACTTATACCAGACTCTTAACTTTACTATCTAACCTCTCTTCGTTAACTCTTGTTTTTTCGATCCCTACGCTATTAGGGCATCTGAGGTGTAGGGAGTCTTTCCTTTCTCCCATTTCTTCTTTCCCTTATTTTCTTTATTTTCTTTCCTTCTCCAGAAAAGCCTAACCAGAGACTACAAGATGGCACCCTCATCACTGGTCTTGCCTTCCTTTGGCCAGCAACCAATCGAAGGGACTATTATTATGATTTCAAGTCTTATACGAGAAATTCCCGGAAGGGCTGAAGGGAACATTTTCTATAGGATCGTAACAGGCCTTGGCCTAATACTTGGAAGGAAGAAGAGTATATCTGGTTCCATATAAAGATCATGTAGCTCACTGTTAAGTAATATTTTCCATTCGACTGCCTGTTCATCTCTCTTTGGTCCAAAAAAAATCATAAGTAGTTTAGTCTTAAATTCTCATGATCTTTTCTCCTCTCTCAAAGTTAGAGATCATATGGGATAATAACAGTTTTACATATTTTCAGTTTAACGTTTTTCGAGAGAAGTTGTGACGTCAAGAGTCGCTGTAATCGATCTATCTATTAAAAATGTGTTTTAATCAAAATAAATATATCGACATTATCAGTGAATATTGGAGATAACGTCAGTATAACAGTTAATGAGAGAACACGCCTAATTCAAATATCAATTACTGCATCAGTTGTGCAAAACAGATAACATTTATGGAGAAAATATTACTCCGTACTTCCTAGAAATCCATTCTTCGTCTAAACGTTAATAATTTACTTTCATTTTTTATTAATTAATCCTCCCTCTTTTTTTACAGGACTCGAACTCTCAATGGAACTGACAAGCTTATATTCTGGGTGAGACCAACCTCATGAGCTAGTGGTCTGTGATTCTGACTACTCTTCATGAGGTCCCGGGTTCGATTCCCGGTCAGACCATAGGCATTTTCCTTAAAGGGAATTATTCCTGTGATTACCCATGATCTGGAATTCAGGTTAAGAACTCTCCTGACGCTTCATTATCATTTATCACCCGTCATATCATCGGGGTAAAGTAACTCCCGCCTTCCAGGTGCCCCAACCTAAGAAGTGGATTACAAATTCCGCCAATGCCAGGGGAGAAAGCCATAAATGTCATACAATTTTAAGAAATATAAAACAGTACCTGAGATCTCAGTTGTCCTCAACAATCAGCGATGTAGTTTTGTAGGAGGCCTTTCGAAAACGCAAGTTTCATCTTCTGCCATATCAAACTAAAATCAGAAGATGAAACTTAAGTTTTCGAAAGGCCTACTACAAAACTACATTGCTGATTGTTGAGGACAACTGAGATCTCAGGTAGGCCTACTGTTTTAAATTTCTTAAAACAATAACATGGTGTCCCCAACAGAGTTTCGTAATGTATTATAAAAATCTTAATGTCATAAAAGACAAACTAGTGACATTAGAAAATAAACTGGGTGAACCACACGCACTAAATTGTAGCGGGACTCCTCGGATCTGTCGATATCTGAACCACAACCGAAGAGACCACAAGCAAGGCCGATCCAAAGAGCATGAGCCTGGGGTCAATGGATGGAATTTACAAACCTATATTCCGGATGACAATCTTTAGTGTGTGGTTCACACAGAGTATAGGCTTGTAAGTTCCATTCATCGACCTCGCTACTTGCTCCTTGGGTCGAGCCTGCTTGTGGTGTCTTCGGTTGTGGCTCAGATATCCACATATCACAGGAATCCCGCCACAATCTAGTGCATAGTTCATCCAGAATACAGGTTTCTAACTTATGTCCATCAACCTCAGCCGCCCGCTCGTTTGGGTCGACCCCCTGGTGTCTTCTGCTGAGGGTCAGATATCCAAGATTCGAAGAGTCACGCCACAATCTAATGGGTGGTTCACTCAAAGAAAATTATTCTAAATTCCACCCATTGACCCCAGCCACTCGGCATATCAATCTCAAATTTAGTCTTCCGGTTCTCCGCCAAAGAAATTAATTCTCAATGGCACGTCAGGCCTAGAAGGCCCTTGGCCTAACAACCGGTTGCTGGCCTCACATCCGCATGTGTTAATCACAGAAGTAGACGATCATCCACCCAGTATAGAGGTGACATGTGGCAAGTTGAGTCCCCCTGCCGTTATAGCTGGTTTTCTCAATCTGGAGCCGCTACTTATTGTAGCTACCCAAATTCCTCAGGATGCTGGGTGGGCACTGGCCGAATTTCCTTGAGAAAACTTCTTCCTCCATGGAGATTCGAACCAGCTCAAGTCTTGTAGCTCTCCACCAAGGCATCCTATCTTAATTACTCAACTACGGCGCGGGACCGAAGAAATGAATGGGCAAGCCGGATTTTGTACAATGTAAGAAATTAGTTTGGGTCGGGCCTGAGCACAGGACACCATAAGACAAGCGACATACGTTTGGCCACAAAGTGGAGATTTAAAACCCCCTATTTCACTGGGGAATCGAACTCCGGAGTGGAATACATGGACTATCGATCTCACTACAGCGGTGAATAATTTACTTTCATACTTCTTGGAAAACTAACTTTTCTAGCACACATAAGTAGCGTTAAACACGGAATTGAGGCGGCAGACAAGATTTCTATTCAAAACTTTCTATAGAATCCAAGAGCTTGTATTAAAATTTAGATACATTATATAGGTATCGGTATAATGCAGCTCTGGGCATTTATAATCGGAAGAATCATTACGTAACTCGACACTCTACTTTCTCTGACTAGGTCAGAAATGTTCTGATCCACAACGATCCAGTATAAAGAAACAGGTCTTTTTACTCGCATTGAAAATAACAAATCGGTTTAGACGGCAAAGTTTCAAGTTCATCTTCGGAAAGTCCTGGGTTCAAATTCCAAGACTGATGATCCTGACTAGGGATTTCTTCATAACTTAATTTCACTCATTAAAGCAAATCCATAATGGCACGCAATGTTATCATTTCGTAATAAATAACTCATTGCACCATCGAACCAGTAGATTCATGGCCTTGCGGACATAAGCTCTCCATATATCTCTATTCTGAGCTAATGTTTTCCCTATGTAATTTACTTCCCTCAAATCATAGTTAATGTTATTCTTCCACCTAATTCTTGACTACCCATTGGACGCTTTCCCTCCTGATTTCCTACAAGGAGTTTCCATGCCCCTCTTTCATTCCTCATTCTTACTATGTCTCCTGCCCATTGCAGTCTGCGAGACTTAGCTGTTCTTATATCTGGTTTCCCACGAAGATCATGTAGCGCACTGTTATGTGATCTTCTCCATTCTCCTGTCTGTTCATCTCTCTTTGTTCCAACAATTTTCCTAAGAACTTTATTTTCAAATACTCGTAATATTTTGTCCTCCCTTAAAGTAAGAATCCATGTTTCGCATCCTTATAAATGGAAGAACGACAGTTTATATAGGCCTATTTTCAATTTAACTTTTTTTAGAGAAGTTGGGACACACGGTCCCTTTAAAGCATAATAACATGCATTTCCGGAATTGACCCTATATATATCTTATTTATATATACATATCTGTTTATTTGTGCATCTCATATCTATTTGTAATTATTGTTTCTAGGTATTTGAATTCAGCCACTTCTTCAAAATTTCCCTCATTTGTCATTAACTGTCCAATTCCATTTATTGCTATGTGGCCATACACTTAGTTTTATTGACGTTTATTTTCAGCCCCTAATGTTTAGTGTTACTCAATAGTGTGCGTGTTGGCTCTTAGTATCTCCTCGCTTTCGCCTAATATATCACCAGCATAAATTAACAGTTTATTAATACCATTGATTTGTAGGCTTCCTTCATCCTATAAATATTTGACGACACGCTCTAGTACACAATTAAATAGTAGATGAGAGAGTCTATTTCCTTGCTTCAACTTACTGAGAATTTCAAAAGTATCTGAAAACTGTTTGCCTACACGCACTCTGTCATTTAGACACGTTCGAATAAGTCTAACCGACTTTTTAGGAATTCTGATCTAAACAGGATACTATATGACTTCTTCTTCTTCTTAATTTAAACACTTTAATAATGAAATTAAAAATTAATAAAATAAATTTGCGGAAATTATATGAATACACAACGTCGATAGAAGTACATGATCTATAAACGTAGGCCTATGACTAAAGACGGAGAGAGTTTTAAAAATATAATTGAAGTAAAAAGAAGAATACAATAGAAAGATAAAGTAGCCCACATTCAGTATTTCCTCTTGGTTTGTTTATGTCGAGATGCTTATACTATATGTAAGATAAGAAATTATCGTAAGTAATGCCACGAGTGATTTCCAATTTATTTACAGGATTTGGAAATCATGAGTGGCATTTTGTTAGGGCTATTTAACGAATAAAATTAAGCTGTTTACTCACAAATCATTATTTAAAAAGTTATTTTAAAATATGTATATATATTTAATGTAAACGGCGATGTTTGAAAACAAATGAGAAATGTTTGGTTATGTTTCATTTGTTCATCGCTGCAACTTGATCATACTGTTCATTGCCAAATAGGATCGCAATATTTTGTAAGAATGCACCCTAATGGAGAACATAATGAAACACATTAAACTGTATATTATAACCAACATTATAGGTTATTAATTAATTTTTTCGGAAACAATTCTGTAAAATCGGTATTTAAAAACACAATTATTGAACACATAATTAACAACTGTGTACATCGAAGGAATTTGTTCATTATTTGCTATATTCAACGTATTTGTTAGAGAGGCAGTCTCTGCAAAATAATTCTCTGACCTGTTCAGAATATTAAAAAGGAGGAGCTTTCTTTATTTTGATAATCAAAATTCGATAATTACCAAGGTGAACACGACTGTGATTAGTTGTAAAACAAAATTCATTGAAATGTGATTGGTCATTGACTCCCATTTGGGACATGAGTTAAATAGTCAACTTCAATTAAATTCCAATCAAGCATTTGCCTTCATTGAGAAACGCCACGGAAAATCTGGTAATTTGGTCGCACCGAGAATTTAACTTGGTATATTTTATAAATTTATTAATCATTCAGAACAGTTAGTCGAAAATATAAGTGCAGTAATAGCCCTATATGTAGTTTTTTTTATAACGACGGCCCTTCTGTGGTTAGTGTTTCGTAATTGAAAGCTGGGAGTAAAAGTCTGACACATTTTGATAAATAACTCTCTTATTTTAGTTTAGAGATCTTTTACATGTCAACAATTAAGACATAGGATCCAAGGTTTACTTCCTTTCCGAATACAACCGACTCTCATACCCTGAAATCCGGAGGCGAGAACAGTAATCAGCTAATCACTGATCCACTAAGACCTACTTGAAAATTTAAGTTAAAAGATAACAAAAATGGTCATTAATTATGTTAAACTTAAAATAATTTCATATCAGTAATTTTACTTCATCTCATTTATGGATTTTTAATATCAAACTCATCTCGCGTCTTAGAATCTTTAGGCTCGCTGCATCTGAGTTAAATAATTTTATCCTATACCACAGCCATACAATTTTTGCTAAAAAAATTACACGCATTAATATTCAAAATAACCAAATCGTTAGTGTATTTTTTAAAAATTATTATTGCATGTCATTAGATGTAAAAGAACTACAATAAACTTACGTATCATGATGAATTCCAGATCTTTCTTTGTTTGTATTGTTGAGGAATTTGTAAATGGCTAAAACAGATTAAATATACTTATTTTGCAGACGACAGTTGACTCACGATGACCGATGTCGCAGATACACTAACACGAATTCAACAAAGTATATTTAACACGGTTCGATCTCGTTTCCCTACTTTCTCGGACGTGTCTGGTCTAGTAATCAAAGATACAACCTACCAGCTACGTAGAAATCTTCTTCAAGCTAACACCGCTGGCTTCATGGGTTAAGTAACACACTAATTAATTTGCTAATTCAACAACAAACAACTTAACCAACATCCTAAAAAGCCAACCTACTACGTATTTAATATTTAGATAAGCATCGACATCAGGAATATCTTCTGTTGGAAGCGCTAATGAAATAACAGACCTAATAAGTACCTGCAGAAGAGGCAACTTAAAGAATAATGTTTATTGATTTAATCGCTTCTAGATGTCAGGTTCGAAGATTCAAATCTAGTGGGAATCAGTAGATTCTTCATAAGTAATGCCACGAGTGATTTCCAAATTATCGATAAATTCACGACTCACTTCGTGAGTCGTGAATTTATCTAGAGAATTTGGAAATCAAGAGTGGCATTTGTTAGGACTATTTAACGAATACAACTAAGCTGTTTACTCACAAATCATTATTTAACTATAGTTATTTTAAAATATTTATATATTTAATGTAAACGGCGATGTTTGAAAACAAATGAGAAACGATTGGTACGCTTCATCTGCTTCTTTTGTTTATCACTGCAACCAGATCATACTATTTATTGCCAAAGGAACGCAATATTGTAAGAATGCTCTCTAGTGGAGAAAAAATTAAACACATCAAACTGTATATTAATTCATTTCTGATGTCGTATGATGTAAATATCACAATTATATTTTTCTGGATTATTACCTGGGAAAAAATACATTTAAGAAAGTGCAAACAGTGGTTTATTTTTTTTGGAGGTATAATCAATTGCTACAAATGTTTTTATATTAACTCCTGCAAGCGATATGTGTTGACATCCATGCACTATATATACAATCTGGTAGCCGTATTTCTTACAGAATCAGTTACCATGTCAGTTACTGCAAAATAATGGACAGACCTGTTCAGAATATTAAAAAGGACCAGCTTTCTTTAATATGGTAAATTTAATATTGATAAATATTTGGTGAAACACGACTGTGATTGGTTGTAAAACAGAAATCATTGAAACGTGATTGGTCATTGACTACCATTTGGGGCATGAGTTGATAGTCCATGAAATATACTGGTACACATTTTCTGCCCATAGGCATTCTCCACTCTCATCATCCCATGGGATACGTATAATGTTTAAGCTTCCCATAAACAACACTCTTTTCGCATCTTAATGATCCGGGGGGGGGAAGACATGATACAAATTATAAATATGGCTTCTTTGGAAAGTAAGATTTGTGGCACATGAAAGAACTTCAAACATAAGCAGAGTGTCTAGAAAATTACAAATAGGCTATGAAATTCCCTACTATTTCCCGGTTTTTTCATGGCATTAAAAATAATTCCAGAATTTTTTAGTGCTAAATTGAATAAATTCTAGTATTTTTTTTTGAAGAGAAAAATTATACGCTCAGACTGGGACTTGAACCCGGGACCCTTGGTTCTCTAGACCAAGTGCTCTACCAACTGAGCTACCTGAGCAAGTACCGATCTAAACGCAAATCTTTCTCTATATACATTGTAATTCCCATCCACCAAATGCTGTGAAGCCATGCTTCTATCTTGCAAATGGCGGCTCCTTTATTAAGAAGACATATTTGGGAATTATACATTACAGCCAGTACGGCTTTTTCCAAGTTTTTATTATTGATTTGATTTATCCATCATTGAGATGTACGAAATCAATAATAAAAACTTGGAAAAAGCCGTACTGGCTGTAATGTATAATTCCCAAATATGTCTTCTTAATAAAGGAGCCGCCATTTGCAAGATAGAAGCATGGCTTCATAGCATTTGGTGGATGGGAATTACAATGTATATAGAGAAAGATTTGCGTTTAGATCGGTACTTGCTCAGGTAGCTCAGTTGGTAGAGCACTTGGTCTAGAGAACCAAGGGTCCCGGGTTCAAGTCCCGGTCTGAGCGTATAATTTTTCTCTTCAAATATGATTTATCCATCATTGAGATGTACGAAATCAATAATAAAAAATTCTAGTATGGCTAATTTAGTAAAAAAAATTGAATACCGGTATGTGTAAGTGATGAAAACATACCGTGTTTGCAAGCGTAATTTGCGCACATTTTAATTTACGTTGGCCACTGAAAAATTGGGGAGCGTAAAATATGCCGACTTTTTAGAATTAGTGGTCCTGTTCTGAGTTATCTAATTATGGCAGGCAATTTACCAGTATTAGGGCCAGGGAATGTCCTACAGTCACATATTGCATTATCTAGCGCTTCTTTTTGTTTTCTCCGATAAGGCACCGAATTCTCTTTCTGCTGCACGTTACCGAAATGTTCCGCGAAACTTATCACTTTCAATTTATATGCTGCTGTATAATAGTTATGTTTCTTTCCCATCTTGAAATGCAGTATAAATGCAAATGCACATTAGAAGTGTTAAAAGTAAACTGAAATACTCATACTGGTATTTATTTTTCTAAAACTTGTCTCTACCAAGGGCAAGAATTATTAAAGTAGCGGGACTTTGGGTTTTTTAGTGAAACAGGTAGTTCAGATTCCAGTAAATGACCTAAGTTGCAATGTAAGAATTGACAACGGAATTCAGGAAAGGAAAAATCCCTACTACACAGAAAAGAAAATGCAGGCCCTACTTAAAATGTGCACGCAAAATACACGGCGCAAAATAAGTTCAAAATAATTCCCTAAAAATAAGAATGCGCAAAATATGCAGATGCGCAAATTACGCGAGTAAATACAGTAATTTATTTGTATGGTAAGGGCTTAAATAAGAATAGAAAAAAACATGTTTTGTTATTTGAACATGAACTATGTTACCATAAAACATTAAAAACAATCTCATGTAAAATTATTTTATTGGTCTTATTTGTTAATCGTTTGATAACACTGAGCAACAAAAAAGAAACTTTTTTCTTGTCACAGAAAGAAACATACGTGATTCTGATAGTATTTTTTCTCCTGAATTCAAATATGATATCGGGTTTTCTCCATCACGCAAGGTTTCCGATATATTTAGCCGGGAACCAAGCATTTCAGACTGGTTTTTGGATAACTTTAAATCTCGTATGGGATCGTTAAGATCTTCTTCAGTCAATAAATGAAGCTCAGATGAACAGATTTGTTCAAAAGTTGTATCACCAAAATCTGTTTCTTCTTCTTCTTCATTACTTCCATCAGAATCTGAGCTCTCTTCATCTAATGTCACATGTTTGGTATGGGCAATTCTTCGCAATGTGGATCTGGTCTCATTGCAGATTGCAAGTCAGGGTACACCACTGAATGTTTTGATTTTGACGTAATCCCTTTAATGTTTGTTAAGCAGAAAATAATTATTTAAATCCATTAATTGAAAATGAAATAAAAAAAAACTGTGGGTGATGGAGGAATTCCGAATACATATTTGAAAACACGATAAAAAACTGCATTAAGTACAACTATTGGTACTCATGAGACAAAAATCATGTTGACCAGTGTAATTTTTATATATTTCAATAAAATATTGATAATAGGAAGAATTGGTCGATTGTATATGAAAAGCGAAAGACCGAGCGAAAACACTTACCGAGAGTTCGGCATTCTTCTGTTCAATAAGCTTACTTCTGTTCAATAAGCTTATTGCATAGAGTCCGAGTTGATGTGGCTTATAGAACTATGTGTGCTGAAGTATTGTTTTATAACGCGATAATCGTGTTAACAAGGGACATCATTTCTTTACAGCGGCAAGCACGACTCCGCCAAACGTATATTGCAGTCTCATAAACATTTCTTCCAAGAAATGTTCCAATATCTATATGCAATTTTAGAATGTGATTTAACAATTGCGATTATTTTGTTTTGAATACAAGATAGATGTATACGTCGCTTTACGAATTCCCGTCTATTTCCCTATTTACCCGGTTACTTTTACATTCCCGACTTATTCCCAGTTTTTAAGATTTTCCCGACTGCTGGACACCCTGATAAGAGACCTCTGATTAAATTTATGCCGACTTTTCATACCCAGTACTGACATTAATGATTCGTATACATCTCTTCCGAGCTAAGTTCCAGTTTTAGTAATCAGAACAAGTGCGTGACTACATTTTCATTGGTCGAATAACGATTTCATCTTTGATCGCGTAAGAAAACGTAGTTCCCTCTCTAACACTCGAAATAGAGAAATTAAAATCAATATGTATTATCTATCACATGTCTATATATGTTATATAAGAGAATCTTAAAATATATAATTACAATTTTAATAGATTAAATAAACATTATGTCCACCGCTGTGGTCTCGAGGTAGCGTGCTGCCTTGTCACGCAGCGGGCCCGGGTTCGATCCCCTGTCGGAGCAGTTTTTCTGGGTGGGGTTTTTATCGGGGTTTTCCTCACCTGTAAGACAAATGTCAGGAAAACTTTAAGGCCCAAACGGTCCCCCGAAATCATATGACCACCATCATCATCCTTATCATCAACATCCTTCACCGATGTGGAAAGCAACGGGAAGCTACCACACCTACAATCCCCTAGTAAAGCTGCAAAGCATAGCATGAAAATGCTATGATTGCAGTGAAGGACCTGCCCTCGGGCAGAATTACTATGGCTGGAAATAAACATTGTTTTATTCTTGTCCATGCGCAATGTAGAATACATTCGAATTTCAGTGATTTCAAAAGAGCTGCTTCTGTATAAAAACATTGCAAAGGAAAGTATTTGAAAAGCGGAGAGAAAAAATATTTTGAATGATTTCAAACAGTTTAGTGAAAAGTACCCTACATTAGCCATTGAGGATGTGGTAAAAATATCAGCAGAATTTACAGGTGAGTGAGCATGGACCATAAATTATGCAAATAATGAAATTGTAAATAAATGATATATCTTTCGACATCATGGAAAAATCGTAAACATCTGATTAGGTATGCCAATATACAATTTTTTGTCATAAATAAGTAAGACATAGAAGTTCCTATATTGGTAGGCCTATCGTCTTATCTTGTATTCAGTTTTATTCACCGTAAAATACGATGTTGCCTAAGAACAAATTTTCTATCGATGACAGTTCCGTACACAATTCAATCATATGACGGTGTCGGAGAAGTAATACCTTACGTATCCAAGTTTGTTTAGAGTACAACTGGAACTTCTCTCGTAGAATATAGTAAAACGGTAATGTGATATTAATGCGCTAATAAACCATGAATATATTGTCGCATGGTAAAAATGATCCACGATTCTTAGCCAACGTACAATGAGGATACAGAGTAGAGCTGATGTCCGCGCGGCCATGAACCTACGGGTTCGATAGTGCCAGTGAGTTAGTTAATGCTAAGCAATCCACAGGACTACTTAGAAACATGGTGTCGGGTTTGGATTTTGAAGAAATCGCGGGGATCTTAAAAACAAAGTGATGTTTAATCTGGTTCGATTTGAAGGTCTTGGTCATGTTCCGGAAGCGAGATATCCTATGTTGTATTGTTGCTTCTTCAATTCGTATTTCCTGTGAAGAGATGGTGCTTCATTTCTGTTACGCCATGTTTAATGTTACGAGCTCTCGACTATGACGTTAATGCAAAACAGACTCATGACGCAGTATAAATTTAATTATCATTGTGGTTGTTTTGTTTCCGTTCCCTTCGGCAACCCGGAGCCTTGAGAAATAGTGTATGGCGGACATCCAAATTAAATTATCTGCTTTTTCAGCTGAAGTTGTTTTAAAACTCTTCCAGATTACATTTTCTTATATTTACCGATCTTTACGACTTACATGCAATCAATTACAACAAATTATTTTTAATATGATTAACTCACTGGCACTATCGAACCTGTAATTTCATGATCGCACGAACATAAGCTCTCCATACATCCCTATTCTGAGATAATGTTTTCCAATCATCCCCATGTATAATCTACTTCCCTCAAACCATGGTTAATGTTGTTCTCCCATCTCGTTCTTGGTCTACCAACTGGGCGTTTTCCCCTAGGTTTTTCCTACAAGAAGCTTCAATGCACCTAGTTGACGCAAATTTCAATGTGTGAAAGCATAAAAAAATCATATCGAATAATCAAAATATGCATTTAATTTTCTTCTTTCTTTTACCTTTCCTTCTTCTGTAGGTTTTAGATTCTGTTTTAATTACGTAAAAAAGATCTTTGAAAAATAAACCCAGAAAAGACTCTATAATGAAATTATACAAGTCAACGATAGTTCCTATTATTACTTACGGATCCGAAACATGGACAGTGACAACACAACAATCTGCCAGAATCCAAGATGCTGAAATTAAATTTCTCAGACCAATAGCAGGATAACAAAGAACAGACAAAAAACACAACACAGAAATAAGACAGCAACTAAAAGTAGAGGAATTAAACACAGCAATAGTGAAATACAGAAAAAACTGGAAAGAATACTTAGCAGGATGACTGAGAACAGAATACCAAAAGCAGCATATAACTATTCACCAAGGGGAAGAAGAAGTTTGGGAAGACC
Organism: Diploptera punctata; assembly: GCA_030220185.1. NCBI lineage: Eukaryota > Metazoa > Arthropoda > Insecta > Blattodea > Blaberidae > Diploptera > Diploptera punctata. The sequence continues at coordinate 97,332 of JASPKZ010006818.1, forward strand.
AAAGAAAATATGGAAAGAGCAGCAATTTGGAGCCGGAACAGGCTAGAAGAAAGCCTAAACCGTGACGAAGAAGAAGAAGATAACGTAAAAATCCTGAGCATAGCTTCCTTTGGAAGGGAAGTAGGTAACGCTGTTGCTTCCATTCTGTAGAATTTTGATTGAAAAATGTATCGACCCTTTCACTTCTAGATTTAATGACTTGAGATGTTAAAGAGCGCCGTTAAATAAAATTAATAACACTATTTTACAATTTATAAAATAAATATATAAACAATATATTGGTAAAACATTGGTGGAATCTGTTGCAATGTATGGAGATGAGGTATGGACAATCAATAAGTATTACAAGAATAGACTAATAGCTCTAGAAATGGATTATTTACGCAGATGTGCCAGAAAGTCGAAATTAGAACATGTTACAAATAACGAAATTAGGAACATAATGGAAGCAGAAGAACGCATAATTGAAAGAATTGAGGATAAGGAATTAAAATGGTTAGGACATATTTTAAGAATGGAAGTTGAGCGAAGGCCGAAACTACTATATCAATGACAACCGACCAGAAAGAAGAAAAGAGGGAGACCAAAGTTAACATGGAAGGAAAACATGAGGATAGTAATGCAAGCAAGAGGGTTAAACATTGAAGATGCCCAAGATCGTAAGCTTTGGAGTTTTGGCAAGGGAAGACGGCAACAGCTGTAAAAACCCGAAGATAGATAGATAGATAGATAGATAAAATAAATTCTGGAAGTACACTACTACAAACGCGCATTAGACGAATGGTTAAGGCAAGATGCCTTGGCGCAGAGCTATGGGACTTGCGTTGGTTCGTGTCTCCATGGGGGAATATTTTTTCTCGTGGGATTTCGGCCAATATGGGACCGATGCCAACCAAGCATCATGAAGAATAGCTACAATAAGTAGCGGCTCCAGGATGAGAAAATCAGCTATACCGCTATAACGGCTGGTGGACCAGACATGTTGACCACATATCACCCCTATACTGGCAGGACAATCGTCTACGTCTGCCATTAACACATGTAGAGAGTGAGGCCAGCAGCCGGCTGGTAGGTCAAGGGCCTTCTAACCTTGACACACTAGGTAAAAAATTAAAATAAACTTTTAAAAAATAAATCATTTATTATCCTAGAAAGTACAAATAACTGTAATATTTATCATTCTATCCGATCAAAAATCGGTTGGCGTTCCATGGAAGGTACCCAGTAAGAACAAAAATAGTAATAGAAGATCCATCCATAGTAATTCTGCCCGAAGGCAGGTCCTTCACTGCAATCATAGCATTTTCATGCTATGCTTGCAGCTTTAGTAGGGAATTGTAGGTGTGGTAGCTTCCCGTTGCTTTCCACACCGGTGAAGGATGATGATGATGATGATAATGATAATGGTAAGGATAAGGATGATAATGATAAGGATGATGGCCATATGATTTCGGGGACCGTTTGGGCCTTAAAGTTTTCCTGACATTTGTCTTACAGGTGAGGAAAAACCCCGATAAAAACCTCACCCAGAAAAACTGTCCCGACCGGGGATCGAACCCGGTCCCGCTGCGTGACAAGGCAGCACGCTACCTCGAGACCACAGCGGTGGACCTAATAGAAGATAAAGTGTTGAAACTTGGGCCCTGAAGGAAAAAGAAAAAAAGTAAAATTCAGGCAGCGAAAACGAGCTTCCTACGGCCTATGAAAGGTTGTATAAGAGAAGAACATATTATAAATGAGAATATTAGAGAGGAACTAAAAGTACATCACTTCAACAAACAGAAGAGCACACGAACAAATGGATAGAACATCTGCAAATAATGACAGAGGATAGGATACCAAAGATGGCACCGATGTATAATCTTGGAGGGCAAAGATCGGTAGGAAGACCAAGAAAGCGCTGGGCTGAACAGTTGTGAGATCGGTACAGGCAAAGACCTAATTCGTGAAGGGAGAAGATGAAGATGATGATTTTATCCGATCTAGTTCCAAAAATGAAGTAGGTCTATAAGGTTCCAATATCTTAATGATTAGTTGAAAATAGCCATCGTTTCAAATAGTGGAGCAGAATGACTGATATAATTAGGCGAAAGATTGTAAATATTTTAATTGCGCCATGGAGTTTTAGAATACTACATAAAGAATGGGACGAGTTATATCGATAACACTAAGCAACAAAAATAAACTTTTTTTTTTTAGAAAGAAACATATGTGATTCTGATAGCATTTTTTTCTCCTAAATACAAATATGATATCGGGTTTTCTCCATCGCGCAAAGTTTCCGAGAGACAAGCATTTATAATTTCAAACACTTTAATATTTTCTACATTCATAACTACACAATATTCGAACATTCGGACTCACCTAGAAAGTAAGAAATGACGATTTTTTTGCTATATTTCGCCTGTGGAGTATCCCTCTTGATGGTCCAACAATAATCGGCTGGCACATTAGGATTCTATTTGCTTTGATATCTCTTTTCCATAGCTGAAACCATTTGAATTAGCTCATTTGGTTTTATTTTACAATGGACAAATGGACGAAAAAACATTTATTATAAAAATAATTATTTAAATCCATTACATGAAATTGAAATAAAAAACTGTGGATGATGGAGAAATTCCGAATACATATTTGAAAACACGATAAAACTGCATTAAGTACAACTATTGGTACTCATGAGACAAAAATCATGTTCACCAGTGTAACTGGTCATTTATTAAATTACTACACTTTGAGTGTTTCAGATGCATGAGAATAAGTAATTTGACAATTAATTGATATATTAAAAAAAGACGGAAAGAAAAATATAAACTCTAACGAAAATAAGGAACGAAAGAAATTTGCGCAGATGAGATTATAGTGGTCAATATCAAGGCCGAGCATCAATGAACAGGAGATATTATATAAAAAATAGCACAATGCTTGTACAGGTTAGGAAAGCTCAATATTTTGATGGAATTCTCGGGCGAGTGTGTAAAGAGAGATATTTAAAAAATTGTAAAAAAAAAGCTGTGCTACAAAAATGATATTATAATGCAAATTGTAACTTGTATTGCCAATTCAGTGTATATTTTCGGGTAACTCACAAGTTTGGAGTTACTAATGTGTAAAGAGATATGCGATGACCCGATTGGATATCTCTGTCTTTACACATACATCAGAGAATTATCTAATAAAATAGAAAAAAGGATCCTACGCTACCATGCCACCTGCATATGAAAAAAAAGAAGGAAAAACACAATTTTATTGTTGGAATATGTGAATAATTACCTGAGAGAAATATGCATGTTAATTTTTTTTAAATAATGTGAGAAATGCCTTAAAACGAGTTGAGAAGATGAACTTAAAGTAACCTAAAATCACCATATTTGCAGTGTACAATATGTATTTGTCATTGCTCAGACAGTGTACTCAACTTATCAACGGTAATCTAACAAAAGGTTGTGTTTTTTCAACCTCGCGTTGAATTTGGAGTGACTATTTAGCGAATAATACAACATCAGAGGCTAAAATTAATAATAATGTTTAATATTTACCAAATGTGAGGTTATGTATTCCGATCTTACTTCCGGGCGATTTCTAAGCCGGCTGTATAGTTATAAATAGCATATATTTACTGTTAAATCTCTTTGGGCTTGGGAAAAATCAGTAACAGTTGATTGTATGAGAAATAACTATTAACAACAATGCAGATTCATTATACAACATTTAATATTTTTTTAGAGCAACAGAACTAACCGTTTCTTTTTTGATAATTTTTGAAGTTGTTTTCTTTTAGCATTTCTTGCTGCACCAATCGATCGTACGTTGTTGAATCGATATTCTTGTCAAATAAGTTAATTTGCGGAGATATCTCTCATTACGAACAGGAAGAGGCAATTTTATCAACAGAAAGAGGTAAAATTATCGGTCTATGAGATAAATAGTCACAAAATAGGCTAACAAAAGAGTGAACGGTAAACTAATCTGGCGTAATAACTCGCTCATTTTCTCACCCTAACTTGCCCAATCTAACATTAACTTTCCCATCTAATACTAACTTCCTCACTAATGTAGGTAGAATCCGGGTTAGAATTCCCTTAAAAGTGAGTGTTGATGTTGGCAATTCGCTCTATCGGGAACGTGTGTTATCACATTGACCAACATAATGCTAACAATCACTTGCTCCCCGATAGAATAATCACAGGTGACACAGTGGTATAGAAGAGCTAATCGCATTTAGAGTTTTAAAAAGGGAAGAGAATGGGCCAAAGATTCTGAGGTTTTCCTTGACGTACAAATTGTTATTTAATAGTATCAAATTTGACTGAAAGGTGATGACAATTTAGTCCATCGATAGGACTCTAGGTTTGCTAATGAAGAAAATAGAATATAAGGCAGACTTTAAACAGATATCCGAATAGTACAACTCCGCTAAAAATGTAATGATGGTGATATAAAACAAATTATCACAGCGAAGTAAAAACTTCAAGTGTCCGAGTTGAGAAGTGCTCTTGCACGGTAATTGCTTCATTTGGCCTTGGGTTCCATTCATCAAAACGGCACGAGTCTCATGAATACTTTAAGTAAAGAAGAACAACCGACCAAATTCATCTTCCTCAATGCTGTAGTTTATTAATATCGCTGAGCGAATAAAAATGGAAGCGCGATACATTTTTTCCTGCAGAATTTGTTTTCAACAGTTTCATTGTACGATAAATTGAAGTCTTTACTGAAATACAAGAGACGAAATCAGACGATCGATTCTTTAATTGACTAATGCATAGAACTCAAAATGGACATTTTTTTATGTTAAACTCTTTTCTAACCACAGGGAAAAATGGGAAGAGAGCAAACAAATAAAGGTAAAGGTAAGGTGATCCCACCATAGGCCATGGGAGACCCTGGGGTAGTAGGAGGTTAAGGCTCCCACTTTTTGTGGACAATCGGCACTTGATGTCAAACGGTTTGCCAGCCCTATGTTAAGGCCGCCTTTATCCCCAGAACGAGCGCCTGGTACGCATTTCGGTTAAAGGCTAAGTCTAGGATTATTGTGTCACCAGAAGGCTTGTGTCAGTTTAAAAATCCTGATACCATCGGGATTCAAACCCTAGAACTTCCGGTTTGTAGCGTATTGCCTTAAACATTACGCTACGGCGTGCCCCGTCATAACTGAACAAACAAATGCATTCTCAAAATACTGCTGTCGCTTTTACATCAGCTATATTGCGATACAAGACGCGTGGTAAGTGGATCTATAAAAGAATAGAGGTAAAAAAAAACAAAGGAAACAGAATAAAAATACGCGCATTTCCCCCACCCCCAATTCCGGAAATCTGTTTTGATGCACATAAAGCAAATGTATAATATCTCTTACCTTGGATTACTCGCAACCAGTATTTGAGTACACGAATTTTACAGTTAATGTCGTCCTGGAATGACCCGAATTCATATAAAATTCCACAGTTAGAAACGGCCTTACTAAGTCCTGTAATATACTTTAGAAAATGCGTATATACCTTATTTAGTATTTCCGTTCTTTGGTATTTTTGAAACAATAAATTTATTAATATTTTAGTTTCAAATTCTTCGAGAATATTTTTATCAAATATACATATATTTTAATTAACCCTGATACACAAGGTACAAAAATAACATAAACTTTTAAAACCCCAAATCTCACTATTATAGTGCATTACTGGCCTGACCATCGCTCCATACATTTTTTCTAATGTGCTGACTGGAATATCAGGCACTCGACCCAGAATACCGAGTACACTGTTAAGTTGTCCCCTCCCTTTAAATAATGCTATATCAATGTGTTTTTTCCACTTTCCGTTCATTTTTATTGTGTTTTCTTTATGTAATTGTAATGTTATTGCTGTTTTTGTTTATTTTTCTTTACACTAGTACCAATTATTACTTTATTGTAACGGACTGTCAACAGCACGTACGGCTTACTGCCCGTGCGACTCATATTTGTAAATAATATTGTAAATATCTTACTTTTTGTCTAATAAAGTCCTACTACTACTACTACTACTAAAAAAAAATATCTATTACACGATCGTTATTTAAAAAAAAAATATTGTTATTGCGTACATTTGTTTGATAAGTACAGTAAGTTATATATTAAAATATAGAAAATGATTGACGTATTCTCAATTTAGAGTTCTAAAAAGTAATATTGTTACATAACTGCTGAAATGTAATACTCCACTGAATATATGTCAAGAATTAGGCATATAAAATCATCGGCTTGCTCCTAAAAAATAATAAATTTATTACTGCATAACTTTGAGATTATATACAGAGTGATCAATAACTCTTATCGCACATTTTTGGGGATTATAGAAGATACTTCGTAGATAAAGTTTCGATGAGGAACTCATGTCCGGAAATATACAATGATAAGATCAAATTAAAACTCCACTTGTAAAAGAGCTAAAAAGTTGCCCATATCGATCATTCCATATTTTATGAAATTTTCAGGCCAGATTTCGTCGGATGTCAAGTAAAAAGTGTAAGGTTGCAACATCTCAAAAATTTCGGTGGCGCATCTTCCAAATACTCCACCAGTCCTTCCTACTGGAAAATCAAGTACTGGGACCCACTAAGTAAACAGAAGGCACATGACATCACATGACTTCGGACTTTGCCTTTGTCAGTTTGGTTTGTGAAGTAAGAGATTTGAAGTCTTGATTACTGTCATTGCTCTAACACCAAAAGAGTCTATTTCCCATCATGGATTCTTCATCAAAATTTTGGTAAATTCTCTCTACAACCCCAAAATGTGCAATAAGAAATCTGAATCACTCTATATATAATGAAGCCTGCAGATTCTCTAGGCTCCTTTCTTAAAAAAATCTGTGAATATAAAATTAAGGAAGCCACACACAGAATATTAAAAAATAATGGATTGCAGAATATTTTAAAATAAATTTCATTTAATGTAAACTTTAAGTTATTTTACAATATAGCTTAATATTTTATTCTAATAATTTTTGCTTTTCCATTTAAAATTCATTAAAAATAATTTTGTTTTAGAAGTGAGCCGATATCATTTTAATTTCAATAACATGAATGAGTGAGATGATTTAAATTCATTCAAGTTTTTACATGGAGGGAAAACATGTAAATTGATGGAACTAATTTGCATATATATTATGAAGATATTATCTTATTAAGGAAAAAATCACATGAAAGGCAACAATGTATAGAAAAACTTTATAAAAAAACCTTGGCAACCAGGAGAATGTATGTTGTTTTGGTACCAGCAAAAAAGTAATTAATTATAATTGTACCAATGGTGGTTACTGTTATATTACAAAAATGCAATGGCCTATGCACATGCAAAGAAAAATCAATAAAATAAATAAATTTTAAGAATATTTTTATAAAAGAAAAATCCTTAAATAAATTATGATTTGTTATAGTTGGAGTGCTGTCAGTTGACAGTAATTTAATCCCATATATCAGATATACTTAATGTATTTCTAAAAACACACATTATAAATTGGAAGAGAATACTTTCTCCTATTTTGGTTTTCATGAAATAAAGTTTTCTATAACTCTTCACTTTCCATACACTATAACCATCCTCTCATATATGAGGCTATCCCTTGGAGTGTAACTCTGATTTATGCTATTGGAGATTGGGGAAGAGTACAGCAAACATTGCCCGAAACTCGTATATCAGCATCAGGGATTGTGCAAGGTCTGATATTCCTATAGTCGACCATGAATATCTTCAATAACCTTCCAGATGATATAAAGAATCTTCCTGTTTCAATATTTAAAAGAACAACTAAATCAGTATCGATTTTGAACCCTCTTTACAGTGTCCATGAATATTTTAGCATTGACTAGTCGAGACACCACAATAAATAACAGTACTGATTGACGTTGTCATACATTGTACTACATTTTTTGACAATAAAAACCTATTTATCTATCAATGACCTAAATATTCCAGTTTAATAAACATCATATAATAAATTTTCAAACAAAATTACTGTTTATTATAACTTTAAATTTTAACTTTATAACTTCATAATTTTTAATAATTTCAAACAATAATTTTGAAATTGACAATGCACATCCACACAGAAAATGCAGATACTGCCAATGAATGGTACAATAGCATTTCTATACATATTTTGGTAAATATCCACCACTATAGAATAATATCTACCATTGGTACCATTAGAACTTCCGTGTTTTTTGTTTTAAATCACGGAACCAGTCTCTTCAACTAATGGCTTTGCTATCTTTACTTAACTTCATATGTTTAATAGGTGGTGAAAGTTCACAAAAATAGTACCAGATTAGGTTTATAAACTTCGAGATTTTTTCTATACATTCTTGCCTCATACATATTTATATCACAAACATACTCAATATAACAAATATGAAATCTGGTTCCATTAATTTATGCTTACATTGAATAATTAAAAGAAAATGTACAAAAATGACAAAAAGTTAAGATTTGAAAGATTAACACAATCCTATGAAATAAAAAACATTACTAATGACTAGATATGATCTAACTGGTACGAGGTGGAGTTAGCAGGGGTTAGTATGTTGAAGCCACTGTATCTATTCTATGTTAAGCAGAATGCACATTTTGTTAGTAGGTGGATGTGAGAGATTGAATCTCAAAGATGTTTCATACCTGGGGTAGCCCGTTCTCTGGGGCTCTGACTTCTTTGGGGAACTGGTCCATACACAGGCTCTAAGTGGCAAAGGAATTAACAGCAAACAAAATAAAAATTAAGAAGTAGCGCAACAAAATATTACACAAAATAAAAAGTGCTCTGTATTCTCTGAAATAATTCCCAATTAAAATGGAGTAGAAATAATTTATGAAAATCAAAGCCATTCAAGGCAGATGTGCAGTATCAGATTGTAAGAAAAAATGTAATAAACAGAGATTTATACAAAACATAACAAATACAAATAAAAAAATAAAGTTTAAATAAAATATTTCATAATAATATAGTTGAGTTTTTTAATGTTTTTCAAGATTAAACTTTCCATAATTTAAGACAAAGCTAATTAATTTCAGGAGCTAGTTATTTCATGTTATGTATTATAAATTTTCTCACTGAAAGTGAATGGTTCTATAATTGTTGATACTTTTCTATTTCTGAAAGTATATATAACTGCATTTACTGAATGTTTTTTTGAAGAAATAAAAAAAATCATAAAATAACTGATTATCCACAAATTTACAATATTTATCTTAGTTTCACATTGATTTTTTTAATAAATTACATTAGGAAGTAATATTATGAGGTTCTTCTCAATAAATAAGGTGAATCCAGAGTTATTTTACCTCATAACTTTTTATGTTCTATTTGAACTAGTTTCGGTACAAAATGTGTACCATCGTCAGCTTTTCCAGACAATGTAAATTCCAACAGTCTGGAAAAGCCAACAAGGGGGACACATGATATATTAAAATTAGTTAAAATAGAACACAACAATTTATGAGGTAAGATGGCTCCAGATTCATCTTATTTATTGATTTTTTTACAAATCTTGTACTTAAAATATAAATGTAACTGCACAAAGGGATATCTAATTCATTATTATAAGGCTCTTTATTATTATCATCATTATTGAAAATTCTAATTCAGTTCATATAATTTGAATTATCATTTTCAACTTGACAAAACAACCTTTGCTTGAATTTTAGTTAAGTGAAATGCTTCAAGAAATCAGAAATTCAAATCCAATCATATATAATTTAATTAATTATTCTTAAATATGCACGAAGTCACATTCAGTTAAATATAGTTGTGAAGGTTAATATTTAAAGAAAATGACACTATGAAGTTTATTTTAATTAAAATGAGTTAGAATATTCATGACTCACCTCATATTTGTAGATTTCTTGAAGACTACAAGTTTCGACATGCTACATGTCATTATCAATTCATTTTAACTGTTGAATCGGTGTTGGCGATCCTATAGGTTGATTTCTGATTTTTTCTGTTGGCTGACCAATGAACTTCTAAGTTTGGAATTTCATCGGTCATCCAACAGAGTGGGCAGAAATCAACCTACAGGATCACCAACCGCCGATTCAACAGTTAGAAAGAATTGATAATGGCATGTAGTAATCAAAACCGTGGTCTTCAAGAAATATACAAATATGAGATGAGTAATTAATATTCTAACTCATTTTAATAGTTAAGTGTTTAATATAATATATAAATTTCTTCCAAGACATGTCAAACTTCAAAAATATCTATAATAAACAAACGTGATAAAATATTTTGAAGGTCATCTGTTACATGAAGGAAATAATGTGTTGAAATACCAATTCATCTCAAAATGCTAACAACATCAAATTTAGCAAGAAACGTTTCAGAGAATACGAAACATAAAATGCTTAAGATAGCTAGACTATAAGTTCTAAGTCTAGGCTTTATGCAATATTATGAAACACACATGCATTTAGTCTCCACATAAATACACAAAATAAATATGTTACAGTATCACTTCCACATGTATAGGCCACATATTGAATGCACATATATACACATAACACACATATGAAATTAATCTGTTGATATTGGATACAATTAATGTCCAACATATTATAATGTTACAATAATAAATTAATAATATTTCATCTTAAAACTGACAGGAAGTAATTGTATGACGTATTTTAGCAAAGAAATTGAATGATTATTTACACTTCAGCCCATATTTTACTCTCTTACTTGGGACATTTTTGAAGGATATATATATATATATATATTCCATTCTCCAGTCACCTAACCAGTCAGTTTTTTGTTTTAACTTTTATAGGAAAAATCACTATGAGGTTTAATTTAAGATTTAAATTAAAATTATTTATACCTCACCTCATATCCAGTCTTCTAATTAAACTGGTTTCAAAACCTAGGTGCTTTCATCTTCAGTAATATCTCAACCAATGTTATGTCATTCAGGAGAACTGCTTTTTCAGGAGATTTTACTGAAGATGAAACCACATAGATTTTTGAAACTGGTTTAATTAGGTGAATGGAAATGAGGTGAGGTATAAAGAATTTTAATTTAAGTCAGTTTTTTTACTGAAAATGCCGCAGGTGAGAGAACAAAATGTGAAGTATAAATAACCAACTCAATTTCTTTAACAAATTAATATCTTCAATCTGGAGAAAAGAAACCTTATAAAACTTAATGTTCCAATTGCAAAATAATGTTTCAATCAAATAAACGTAGCCACTAATATTATGTTACCAGAAATTAAATTTATAACATATGATAATGTTAGGAAATTAATTAAGATAACATAGAAGTCTAATATTAGTAGAGCAGACCTACATTTTTTGGCCCTGATCTTTTGAGTGTGATGGGGCCCTTTGCTTTAGTGACAATAGTGCGACATGCATCATGGCCCTGAAGGGAAACTTAAGATACTATCAGCTATAAAACAAGTAATGATGACAACAGATTATTTTATAATAGCAATGATGACTGTGCATGATATCAAAGACGTTGATTTAAGTTGTAGAATATTCACAAAATGTCCTACGCCATAGCAAAGTGGTTTAAGGCATGATGCCTTGATACAGACCTTATGGGGCTTGCATTGGTTTGAGTCCCTGTGGGAGAAAAAATGTTCCCATAGAATATTGGCCAGTATGGGACCGACGCCCACCCAGCATCTTGAGGAATTTGTGTCACTACAATAAGTAGTGACTCCTGATTATGAAAATCTGAGGGAACTGGCATGCTTGTCTATATGTCACCCTTATACTGGCTGGAATGATCATCCACCTCAGAGACTAACACATGTGGATGTTGAGACCAGCGGCTGGCGGTTAGGTCAAGGGCTTCTAAACCTGTCACATCATGGAGTTTTCTTTTTATATTAATAAAAAAGAACAAAATGGAAATACGGGAGTACCTGCTTAAGTGGCCTCACTGGAGGTGGGAAACCTGAAACTTAAGGTTATTAGTATCCATGTGGATCTGCCCTAAAATATCAGTTTGCCCAATTTAAGTTAGATTATTAATATATGTCTTTGGTTCATGACTATATTTTCTGCATAAAAATATAAAGATTACTAAATTTATTTTACACCAATAAATAGGTCAAAGTTTACGAATATGTTTTTGCTGATGTTAATTAATTTGGTTGTATTGATAGAAATACTTTTACGATGTAAAATACTTCACAGGTAAAATCTACAGATTTGATCACGAAAATTTAAATGGCATGGATTTCACATTTATCTGTTTAACAAGATTTGTAACTCAGTGAATATACACACACATAACATGTGGTAAAAAAAGGAAGATGAGCTCTATTTTCTTGTCACATAAGATAAATTGGGAAAATTTCATATTTAATTTCTTTTTCTTTACTTCCTAAAAGTAATCTCCATAAAGAGCAATTTTAAGTATTAAAAATACTTTTAATTTAATTAATTTGAAGAATTTAAATAATTTTTATAAGTCATAACGTATTCCCAAATCAAAAAGTCTGAAATCACATTTTATCTATAATATTATTTAAAATAGTTATAAGTGGCAATTATTTTTATTCTCTTGAACATAAAAATAGACTTATATATATTTGAAGAGAAAAATTTTCGCCTAGACCGGGACTCGAACCCGGGACCCTTGGCTTTCCGGGCCAAGTGCTCTACCAACTGAGCTACCGAGGCGAGTTACGATCTAGACGCAAATTTTTCTCTTATGTACTTGTAGGGAATTATCAACGTACATAAGAGAAAAATTTGCGTCTAGATCGTAACTCGCCTCGGTAGCTCAGTTGGTAGAGCACTTGGCCCGGAAAGCCAAGGGTCCCGGGTTCGAGTCCCGGTCTAGGCGAAAATTTTTCTCTTCAAATATAATTTATCCTTCTATGAGAAGTGTTAAATTAATAATAAAATCGTCAATAGACTTATATCTTTATTTTTTTAATGCAATGAACCAAATAAAAATTCCATTAACATACAACAAAAAGCCCTCAAGAACCTACATGCAAATATTGAAACTGTTAGTGAAATTAATTGAACTAATAATGAAATTTTCATGTATAGGCCAATAGAATATTAACTCTAGTTATGTGTTAATTATTTATATGTTGCATAAGTTTTGGATATTTATTACATGCAACACAATATGTTCATGCTTGACATTTGTATAACGTTGGTAATAATTGAATAATAAAGAATTTTTGTTTTAAAGCTTTAAGAATTTCCTTATTAAAAGTACAGTAGAAATTTCAATAACTGATACCCTAAGTAAATAACATTATTTTTTTAGATGATGATGCCATTATCATGATCAAAACAATTTTTGATGGTTATTAAAAAAGTTTTTTTTTATTCAATGTCCCAGGTTGTCATTTCAACATTTCTGGTGTTCTCTCCTGGTATTGGCATAACTGTAACCCACTTCTGAAGTTGGGGCACCTAGAAGGTAAAGTTATGTTACCCCGATGACATGATGGGTGATGATGATAGTGGTGCGCCAAGAATCTTAATCCTAAACTTAACTAAATTCCAGACCATGGGTAACCACAGGAACAATTCCCTTTAAGGAAAAATTCTTATGATTTGACTGGGAATTGAACCCGGGACCTCATGAACAGTAGTCAGAAATGCTGACCACTAGCCCATGAGGCTGGTCATTATTTAAAAAGTAAACAATTTTAGTTATTAAAACTAGCATGAAAGGTCTTAGAATTAAAATAAGATCTATTATGATTAATGACTACCACATTTAATATAATGCACAACTTTCTTCATTACTATAATTCAAAATCTAAAAAAAAGTTACTTAACAATAATGTTCATTATTAAAATCATAAATAATTATTTAGCATAACCAACTCTATTCTGATACCCTTATTCTCCTTGAATGAATCAATATTTAATACTTATGGAAATAATAAAAAACTAATCTATAGGTAAATGTTAGTTAAATTGTTAGCACCTTTGAAAGTGACGGTTGGTCGTGAAGTCAACGCAGGATTAGTAGGAGAATGTCGCCACCACCAGTTGGACCTTGCATTCCAAGCTCGTTTCTGATGACCAGTATAGGCACTGTTATCAACTGGCTGGTACCGATACAGTGGCCGATGAATGCTTGGATCAAAAACCTGATTTGCAAACACGTCTCGTCCTGGTGTGATGGTGCAGTTGGCAACAGTTGTTGCAGGAAACTGATGCTGCTGCTGCACAGACTGCTGGGGTTTCAAGATAGATAAGGGATGCCTATGAGATCTTGTGGGTGAGGATGATGCAGGTCTGGGACGAGATGTTCTTGAGAGAGATGAGGAGTGACCAGGAACAGGAGGTGAAAGTCTTAATTCAGGGGAGGACAGCGATCTGCTGTTTGGATGTGTTTCAGGATACCTGTGTGCTACCCAGTGACAGCCTAGGTATGGAGCAATATCCTTCAACTCGTGGATATCCGGAGTTGAAGTAAACATTTGTCCCATCAATGATAATTGTGTTTCAAACTTCTCTTTAATTCTCTGAACTTCTCCAGTGTGAAGATGAGAAAAGCTGTCATCATCTGTTATCCCTGTGTACCTTTGAGGCGAAACAGTAGCTGAACGACTTTGTAAAGAAGCTGTCTTGCTTATCACATTTATATGGGGCATAAAGCGATCCTCTGCTCGAAATGGTATCTTTGGCACAGGTGATAAAGCTCTTGATTTACGTCCTCTACTTCTTCCTCTATTGTTACATGCTTCATAATGGCACCTAAGACGTCGAACATCTCCAATTTCTTGTCCACGTACAACAACTCGATTAGTGTCTGTTCCACGTCTTGCCAAAAAATCTCTCACTATTTCTGGATCACTTCGGTATCTTTTCAAAATAGGACGATTTCTCCTCTTACCACCCTCTCTCATAGAAAAGAAATAAATATCTTCAAGACTTTCAAATTTATCCCTAAGTCTTCTAACATCTCCACGTTTCACCATACGTAAATATGCTCTCCAATATTTTGTAGGATCAGGAGAGACACTTCTAGAACGATGATGAAATAAGCTTTCAGTGCTGCTACTGCTATAACCTGTTCTGTATGGACTAAAACTTCTCTGACGACTTCTATGATCTCCATCAGGTGTTTTTTGGGAGTGGCTTGATACTGATCTTGGAGGTGAGGCAGATTCCTGCCTCTTCCTTGTCATTAAGGGTACTGTAGCATATCTCAACCGATTTTGTTCTCCAAATAACTCTTTGAGATCTGAAAAACTCTGAGAAGGGTGAAGTTTAGTTGGAGATGGTGGAATTTCAGGAGGAGAGGCTACAGAAACTGGTAAAGCTACAGAAGTTGGAAAAGCACCAGGTGCACTTTTGGCACGACTACTGGATGATAAAACTGGATGCCTTGGTGGTCTTATGTCACTAGCACTTCGACAAACTCTACCAAAATTTGTTGATTCACTAGAGCTAGACTGCTTCTTTTCAAAATACTTTACCTTTTGAAGAACATCGTCTTTGCTGTTGGTTTTATGAATAACAGTTCTTGTCGATGCATCTGAACTTGCACTTTCTGTTTCGCTTGCAGATGCTGTCCTTACTGGTACTAATCTTGCCAAAACTCCATTCTCAGCTTTTCCTGCTGAAACTGTTTTGGTTGAAGAAGGTTTAGAATTTGCCCATTCTTCAACAACCTTTTGAACCTCATGATTCTGAGATTGCGGAACATCTGATGGAGTAAGCACAAGAAGAAAATCATTCTTTCTAGATGTTGATGCATCTTCTTCTGACATTTCTAAAGAGTAACATGTTCTTGGTGAAACTGTTTCTGATAACACTGGACTGGAACTTAAGCTAGGAGATTTTTGCCTGCCCTTAGCTGCTGCTGCAGCAATAGCACCTCTTGTTTCACGTGCTCTCACTATAGGAATAGAAGGCTTTCTATGTTTCTTAGTTGCACGATCTAAAACCTCTTGACTCAGGGTCATGGATAAACGCTTTTTCTCTGTTTCTGACATTGGTTTTGGTGGAGGAACACGCTCTGAAAAAGATCTACTTACTTCAGATTTTGTTTTACACTTACTTCCATTCTTCTTCCAATGTGGAATAGAACCAATAGAATCAGCCTTCATACTCTCTGTCCTCCGTGCCTCTTTACGACGAACAACAGGTGAATACAACTGGTCACGAGTAACAAGAGAATTAGACCTGACATGAAGAACTTCTTCTCCTATATTTGCCTTGCTTTTTGTTGATTTTCCTCTTTCTGGAGGAACAGATATTTCATAATCTTCCTTCTTCATGAATTTTTGGCGCTTCAGATTTGATACAGTACTGTAAATTTCACTTAACTGGGATTTTAGAGCATTTACCTGATCCATCGACAGACTACTCCACAACCTGCTTCCAATTCCTCTGGCACTTTTTCCAGATGAGTGTCTACTTAGACTTCTAGAAGAACTTTCAGCTCTTGACTCACTTCTATCATCTGTAACAGGTCTTCCTCTTCGAGATCCAGTCACAGTTGCCAAACAAGTTGCCAAATTTAGCACAGATGATCCCCTCCATAAAGGTTTGTAAACATCTTTTTTAGCATCTATTTCCTTTCTTTTTATTGTTTCCAAATCAGAATCTTCAGTACCAAGTTTACGAAAATGATACTTCAAATTTTCAACAGATATCTCTTTACAGCGAAGTCCTCTATCTCTCTCTTTTTTCCAGCGAAATGATTCTGCATCCTTGGGCTGAAAAAGCAAATCTTTTTCTTTTTGGTCTTCTTTCAACTTTTTATACAAAATCTTCATCTCCTCTTCAGCCTTTTCTTTCTTCCTCAATTGCATCCATCGGTCGTAATCTATAATTTCCTCACCTTTAAGACGAGGGCGCAAATCTCCTACAGAAGTTGTTCGCTCCAATTCCCCAAGACGCTCTAAACTTGAATAAAACTTATGAAGTTCTCTATATCTATCTGACTTTCTAGTAGAATGCATAAGTTCCATGACATATGTCTGATAGTCACTGTGATCTGTGATCTGTGAAAGATTTAATGAACTGGTACTTTGTGCTTGTAAAGGTGGAAGTGATTTTATAGGCTGTTTTTGACTCTTTTTTGCATCTTCAGCATCCCCTGCACTACGAGCTCGAACACTTTTTTTCCTTAAACCAACAATACTCTCAACTGTCTTCACTGTTTGAGAACGTGTTCCCCGAATTTTTCTACATGCAGGAGATCTAGTTGGTGATGATGGTGAGCGATGTCGAGGTAAAGTAGGTGAATGTTCTCTGCTAGGGGACTGACTTCTTGTACTTGTTTCTAGAGTCGGTGATAAAACAGGTGGTTCACTGGAACTTCTCATCTTAACAGAAGTTCTGGCATCACTTTCAGGTGTTCTACTTCGTGATGGACCAAGAGAATAAAACATTCCTGTTTCTGCTACATGTCTTGAACTACTGTCCTTAAACCTAAGCATTGGTGGAAACGTCACATTTCTATAAGATGGGCTTGGAGATCTTGATGAATGAGAAAATTCACGGTCCAAACTTCGAAACTTTGAATCTGTAACAGGTCTCTTTTGTGCAAGATAAACATTGAGTAGTCCAAGTGTGGATTCGGACCTGTGTACTCTGCTTGATACATTTCCAGTTATTTGCTCATGGAACTTCCTAGCTCTCTCTAACACAGATGAAGACCTATAAAGACTGCTAGCTACAGATGGAGTTGGAGACTGCATATCTCTTAAAAGTAGATGCTGAAAGAAAGATTCAGTATTTAAAGGTCCTACAGGTTGATTTGGATTCCACTCAGCATTTTCCTCAATACTATAACTTTGTTTAGGAATTTCTTCACTCACTGGTACAATAGTGAGATCTGCCATAGTTTCTACTCTTGGCATTGAGACTGACTTCTTTTCGGCCTTGTTCTTCTTCTTCTCTTCACCATTTACTTTAGTTTTGCTATTTGATGTTGATTTGGTAGCAGTTCCATTTTTCTTGGATGTTTGACTTCGTTTTGATTCACCATTATTTTCCATTTTAGTTTTTCTTAATTTCTTTTTATTCCCATCTTTTTCATCCTTATCAGGACTCTTAGGAGAAGAAATTACAGCTTTACTTGTGTTTTTTGGCGTAGACAGTGGAGCTTTTGGACATGGAACCATAGATTTTTCTTTTGTTTTCTTCTTGGTATCTGCAGAATTTGTTTTCTTTACACGTCTGTTTCCCTCATCTGTTGTTAGTAACAAAACTGAGGTTGATGGAGTCCTCACACACTCCCTACTTGTGCTCCTACTAGCTCTTTTGGGAGAAGTTCCAGATAATGTTGGACTTGGAGAAGTATGAGTTCTTGTTTTCGATGTTGATGAAGAAGATGAAGGTGAATAATGACAGGGAGAAGCTGATCGAGCTGCTTCAGATCTCTGTCTCAGAGCTGGACTACCTCTTTGGCTTCCAGATATTGGGGATGTTGAAGGAGTTGGAGATTTAGAATTTGAAGTTTTTTTATGAGCTGCAGTGCTGCTTGTGATAGTTGTAGTAGAATATGATGAGGTTGCAGTGGTTTTCGGCTGCAGCAGTTCACGACCTTTAGCAGATATAGCAACAGTTACACGAAGTGCCTTATCTTCAGGATGGCAATGACGACCAGCATTTCGTGCAGATGAGTAAAGAGTGGTTGAACTTCTTACTACTGTTCCTGGTGGAAGACATCTTGATCCTAGCCTTTCTCTAATGTCTTTTTCTTTTTGTCTTTGTAAGATTTTTTTCACTTCTAAGGGTGCTGATAAATCTGGAGATTTGCTAAGTTTTCTAGATGCTTCTTGTTGTGCTCTTCTTGATCTGTGTTCTGATGAAGGTAACTTTGCTTTTTGTTTATTGCTAATATCATCTGGTGCTGATCTGCTACGATTCATTGCAGTTGAACTTGGTAAACTTGTTCGAGTTTTTGCTCCTACGGGACTTGATGAAAGTGTTCTTCTGACTGAAGCTTTTCCATAATCTCTGGTTCCCATTCCCAACTTGTGACTTAATCTATCTCTGAGAAAACTTACATTGGTATCTCTAAAGCAAGACTCGTGTCTTGGTCGAATGGAACTTGTATGTGTCTGGGATGGTGACTTCATATTTGACCATAAGCGGAGAGTAGAATTGTGATGTGAAGAAAGTCTTTTTGGTGGGGAAGGAGGTAATGTTTGGGGTGGAGGATTCTTAGGCATAACTTGAGCATAGGAAGGAGCTGTACGTTTGTAAGAAGAGAAAACTGGGGGTACATTTGTATATGTTGTTGTCATAGGATAGCACACAATCTCTCGCAAAGGAGTGATATTCTGTTTATGAACACGAATTCTTGTGAGATGTGGTGAGATGGGAAAATATTCTATTTAAGATATTTCCGAATAAATAAAGGAAAGGGAGGGAGAGGGAGGATTAAATTTAAAAAGACAAAATATGAGAAAATAATTTCTTGTAAGTGATATTTGAGTGCTGTTATCAAATAACTACTTTGGTGCTGGTGCAGCATTGAAATGTGGTACTATGAGAGAATTCTATAAGAAGATGAGAAGACAGATCAAAGCTTCTGCAGCTGAATCTATTTGTGAATTAGAGTTATAATGTCAGAAGAAAGAATTAATATTAATTATACATTCTAATTCAGAAAATTTCATTGCAACTATCAGAAAGACAATATTAGAGATTCAACAAAAATCAGAAGACATCTATGTGAACATTTTGAAATACAGTACAATGAAATATAGTACAAATAAAACCAAACTATTTCTGTCTTCGGACTGAACTTATAATTTTCAAAAAAAATAAAAAAGAGGACTATGTCTGAAACTATTAATATTATGAAACATTTTATCGTTGGAATACTATTATTGTGAACTCGGAAAACTCTAAACAGCCATTAAAACATTGTGTGCGGTTCATTCGTACCTCTTAGAGTTGTTCTTGTCGAAACCATTACACATCCAAGTGTTTTGGGAGGGCGGGAAAATATTGTTAACTAACAAAATGTAATTCTTCTTGTTATGAATTACTATGTTGCCACTTCCTGTCCTTTGTATTATGTTATTTGATTGGAAGGTACCTTCTCAGGAACTGACAAATGCTATGTATTTTAATGATCCGTCGTTCTGCGCGGTCAGATTATTAATTAAAAAGGTTTGGTTAATAAAAGAGATCTGTAGAGAATTTATAATTAGAATAATTGCAAGGGTTAAAAGTGATAATGACTAACTTGACAACCCTGTTACTTTTGGGGTTGCGTCTAGGGATGAGCTGTCCCTTCCTTGCCCTTCTAATTACATGTTGCCACTTGTGATTTATTGTGAGGTTGGTGACAGAGAGACGACAAATACTGTGATTTTAACTGATCCGACCGCTTGAGCGTTCAGTGCTTAAATGACTAATTTGACAACCATGTTAAGATCTTTCACACGTGTTTAGAGATTCACCCCCACATTTGATGTTGAAAAATTTCAATACGTGATCGGATGTACAGTTTTCTCCTACATTCCTTCCACAGATTCAGTAGATCGGCGACACTAGCGCTTTAACTCTTCCCCTCCACCCATGAACAGTTAACTTGGATGTGTATTATGTTTCAGAGCTTTTTAGCCACATCATCAGCGATTACAGACTGAATTTTCTCATGTTGTCGGCCCTGATTCTTGATTCCAGAGGCAAAGAGAGCAGGAATCAAGAATCAGGGCTGACAACATGAGAAAATTCAGTCTGTAATCGCTGACGATGGGGCTAAGAAGCTCTGAAACATATGTTCGACAAAAACAACTCTAAGAGGTAAGAATGAACAGACAAAATGTTTTAATTATTAAACAAACCTATTAATGTTACTTCCTATTGTATTTTAAAATAAATTCTAACAGTATTATTAAATTCATGCATGACCTACAGTTTTATATTTACTAATGATGTAATAATTATGTTATTTAACAAATTCGTGAAAAATAAATGATTTTATAAACCATAAATTTCACATTTTGTTCTGTATTGACTCCAAGCACGTCAGGCCTAGAAGGACCTTGGCCTACCATCCGGCTGCTGGCCTCACGTCCACATGCGTTAATCACAGAGTTAGATGATCATAAGCCAGCATAGGGTTGACATGTGGTCAGCATGTCAGGTCCCCCAGCCATTATAGCTGGTTTTCTCAACCTGGAGTTGCTACTTATTGTAGCTACCCAAATGTCTCATGATGCTGGGTGGGCACCAGTCCCATACTGGCCGAAATTCCATGAGAAAATTTCTTCCCCCATGGGGACTCGAACCAGCACAAGTCCCGTAGCTCTGCGCCAAGGCATCTTGCCTTAACCACTAGGCTAAGGCATGGGACTGTTACGTAATTATAATCACAAATTATTCCATAATTTATTAAACTATGGTAAACATACACTGCTTTGCATTTATGGCATTTTGAAGTCACAAACATAACACCAAATTAAGTAGTGTAGAACAAGTTAAAACAAATCCTTCTGAAGAAAAAATCTAAGTCTGCTTATCATAAGTAATGCCACAAGTGATTTCCAAATTATCGATAAATTCACGACTCACGAAGTGAGGAGTGAATTTATCTAGAGAATTTGGAAATCAAGAGTGGCATTTGTTAGGACTATTTAACGAATAAAATTAAGCTGTTTACTCACAAATCATTATTTAAATATAGTTATTTTTAAATATTTATATATTTAATGTAAACGGCGATGTTTGAAAACAAATGAGAAACGATAGGTACGCTTCTACTGCTTCTTTTGTTTATCACTGCAACCAGATCATACTATTTATTGCAAAAGTAACGCAATATTGTAAGGAGGAGCTTTCTTTAATATGGTAATTATAACACTGATAAATATTTGGTGAAACACGACTCTGATTGGTTGTAAAACAGAAATCATTCAAACGTGATTGGTCATTGACTCCCATTTGGGGCATGAATTAAATAGTCTACATAAGACATTTATATCTTGCAAATGAATTACATTATGTACTGAGTTGTTGTGTCGTTCAAGAAGAGTTTTTTGTTTTTGTTTTTGTATCTATATGAAAGTTAAAGACTGTGCATGACTAATAACTGTGCACATTGATACAAACAGTTTTAAGCAGAACATTTCTTAGTGATTTCATAACAAGTTAGAATTAGTAATTTGGCTAAGTGTAACGTTCTATACATTCTTTGTTTTTTATTGAAAAGACTAAAAAGCATGCACACTATTTTAGTAAATTAAATCTGTCATGTTATTAAATCTTTACTAACAGCCACTGCAAAGTCTTCATGTCAGGGAGCTATCAAAGGATTTTCAAAGTTGCCTAATAGTGCTGGTTCTGGGTAATTTTTGTTGAAAAGATGTTAAAGAAATTCAATAAAACATAAATATCACAACAAAAAACCAGAGTGTCTTCTTCTTTAAAGAATTTTATTAATTCCTTCTCTCTGGTCCTATACCAAGAGAGCGAAACTTGGGTAGTAGAAGATTTTTTACTTTCAGTCTTAAATCAAGAAATTGGGTGATATCTTTTGTGAAATTCAAGTCACAGGTTAAATCATTAAGTTCGTTTTGATTGAATAATTTTGGTGCAGAATCTTCTTCAGCCAATAAAATTTCTTCGGAATAAAATTTCCTTCCCTCGCAATAAAAATTCACTTCATGAAATAATTTACTTTTAAAAAAGTGAATTCACTTGATCTCTTATAAAAAAAACTGTATCCAATAGATAAAACTAATTTTAAATCTGAAATCTGCGCAAAAAAGAACTTTAGACTTTAGAAACATGTAAATTATAAAAACGTAGAAAATTAGGTTGTATAGTGAAATTATTGCAATTTCAACTTTTGATTATGCTTAAAAAGTTATGCTTGTATGAGCAGTATAAAAAACATAATACATTATTCTATATAAGAAGGGTTGAAAATTTAAGATTAAGGAGAAATATATAGAATCTAGAATGGTGAGGTATGCAGGAAATAATCTATGTTAAAGTCTGAAATAGACTCAAACATATACCTTACATATGCATATTATAATACTTAATGGTACTTTTGTACTTGTAAGCCCATATTTCCCCTTAACAGAGATTTAGGCGCTCTCTCCCTACAGAAAGAATTTGAACCATACTAATTTCGTTACACTTGTTTTCTTATAGATGTCATTTGAGTGGTCCGTGGTCAGTGTTCTGCCTCATACTGACATCTAGGAAACCAAGGACGGGAAAATTCAGTAAATTTTGCTTAGAAGCCTTTACATTCAGGCTTAAGGATCTTTTACGAGCCTGAAAAACTTCAGACTCGGGACCCACAGCTTAAAGTCCCTCCCGCAGGACTTACTCCTTGGATTTTTCCATCCTAAAAAAATTCATTGACCCCGGCCAGGTTTGAACCCGCGACCTCGGGACCAGAGGCAAGGAGCATAACCACTAGTCCACCGCGGCCGACACTTAGTTGTAATAACAATAATAATAAAATTTATCTTTTTAATGTGGCCTTTTAAGTAGTTTGTTGTAAAAATGTTCAACATTACAAAAAAATAATGTTAATATTATTCGTTTTTAAACATCTTAATGATGGACAAATTATATTTGAAAAGAAAAATATACGCCTAGACTGGGGTTTGAACCCAGGACCTTTGACTTTCTATGTCAATGCTCTTCCATCGGAGCCACCAATTTAAATGCATATTTTTCTCTTACACATTAACTATGTGTAAGAGAAAAATACGCGTTTAGATAGAGGCCTAGGTGACTCTGATGGAAGAGCATTGACATAGAAAGTCAACATTAACTATGTGTAAGAGAAATATACGCGTTTAGATAGAGGCCTAGGTGACTCTGATGGAAGAGCATTGACATAGAAAGTCAACATTAACTATGTGTAAGAGAAAAATACGCGTTTAGATAGAGGCCTAGGTGACTCTGATGGAAGAGCATTGACATAGAAAGTCAAAGGTCCTGGGTTCAAACCTCAGTCTAGGCATATATTTTTCTTTTCAAATATAATTACAAAAGAATGTAAAACCTATCTTATTTGAACTTCAAAGATAATATGAATTTGTTTTGACTGAGAATGGGGATGATGACCCCAGGTGAGAGAGCAAAATATTTGATGGGGCATAAAGAACCAATTAAATTTCTTTAATATGAATATAACCTAAAACATTTTCTAAAATTATTATAATCTATATTTGATTAAAAGATTTTTAAATGGAAGTTATCCATGCAGCCACACAGAAGATTGATCCAACACCAACAGATTAAATTCCCATAACAAAGCTAAAGCTTCAAGCCAATTCCCTCCACCATACATCATACCATCACACATGCATACAAATGTATCAGGAAAGTAACAATAGCATTTCTTTAACAAAGGTAATAATGACATAACAAATAATAACATCTCTTTTATGTAAATATCTGTTTAAAAATATGTATTACCTGAATATATTACTGAATTCAGACATGTTCCAGAAAATGGGCAATAATAAAACATTATAGAATAGAGTACACTTTCTAAATAAAATCATTAAATGCCAACATTGAAATATAACAAAATAAATTTCAATAAGGTATATATTTTAAAAATGCACTGATTTGTTGGAACCAATACTTTGTAGGCAGTCAAGCCCGATTTTCAGAAAACAGCCCTGAATTCTTTGTGTCAATGTTGCTAGAAGAGGGCAATTTCTGATGGGCACGTAGGTGAAAAAATGAATTAACTGTTATAAAGATATTATTTTACAATTTCATCATTATAAAGTTTAAGTGTCATTTTTGTGTAAATATACTTTTCAGTTCATAGTAAGTTAATTTATTAACTAAGAAGCCGCCATTTGCAAAGATAGAAGCAATGGTTTCAAAAGCATTTGGCGATAGGGAATTACAACGTATATAAGAGAAAAATTTGCATCTAGATCGTAACTCGCCTCGGTAGCTCAGTTGGTAGAGCACTTGGCCCGGATAGCCAAGGGTCCCGGGTTCGAGTCTCGGTCTAGGCGAAAATTTTTCTCTTCAAATATAAGTTAATTTAATCCAAAATATTACTAAACTTGTTGTCATTAAATTAAATATTTTATAATGTGAATTCTAATAACTGCATTTAATTACACAGAACTTTAGAAAAAATATCCATTCTGAATATCATGTAATTAAATGTTCTGTAAGCTATTAAAATAAATGAGAGATCTTTACAAAATCTACTCTTATAAGAGATCAGTGTATATGTAACACTGTACTAATTTTAATAAAATTACAACATTTTAAAAGGAAGTCTAAAAATAAGATTAAATTGCAGTCATTAAAAAATGATTAATTTATTAATAAGTAATCTCATAAAAGAGCATGAGAATATAAAAATTTACATTTCATAAACTTTATAACAAATGGATAAAAATTATGGGACAATATCTCAATTTAAAAAAAAATAAGGTAATGTTTTAATAATTTGTGACAATCTATTGACTATAGAAAAGCGGTATGTATTTGATAGAGTATAACCTACTACAAAATGGACAGAAATTCTGATTTTATTTCTAAAAACTTTATTTATAGACACTATAACTTGATTTTAATTGTTATATTTCTTAAAAACGTATGGACTGTTGTAATGTAGTTGTTCATTCTGTGATGGTCAAAAATGCACAAGCAAATTGTAAACCTATATCACAACCAAATACATGAAACTCATTTGTTAGTTAAGCAGGTGATTTGTGTAAAAAGTAGCCTGATAAAAAGTTTGAAACTTTGAGATAATAATAAAACTTATATAAAAGACATACTTCATCTTAAAGTAAGGTCCAAATACAATGCCACTATATTAGAAATATGCACCATATAAGATAAAAAGTTTATTAAAATTTCTACATTATTTTATTTTGTAAACTTCTACATAACAATGAGAAATCATGATGCTTCTGCAGCTCATATCTTCATTAACTTTTTTGGGTTGTCTAGATATCACAACAACATATTTCTGTTACGTTTCTGTCATCATGTAGTGTAATGGCCATCTTCAGAGCAGTTCGAAACTGAGATATTATGATTTCAGTGTTATACATATTTTGCCACAAATGATTGGTTCTCTTTACATTCAGTGAAAACTTAACACAAAATTGAATATGAAGAAATATCTATGCTGGCTAAACATAAGAAAAAGAGACATGGGATTAAGGAAGATACTGATATTTCAAAGAACCCAAGCAGTTTCAACAGAAGTGAATCTAGAGAATACCTGAAAAATTTCTTACTTCCACAATTCTCTCCAACGTCTGAAATTTGTAGCCAGTATGTGGACTAGGGACATCAAAAAAAGGGGCCTACACATATAAATTTAGAAATTCCATACCAACATTTAAGTTTCAATCCAGCTCTAAAAAAAGCACAACAGTATGGCAGAAACGTCAGCAGAAATATGATGTAGCAATAACTGGACAACTGATTTAAAATTCTCCAAAGGACTTTAATCACTTCTTTACAAATTTTGTTTTGATGTTTTTAATCACTAAAATAAAACATCACAAAGACCTACAATATTCATAGTTAAATATGGGAAATAACATTATGAGGTTCTTATTCAATGAATGAATGAGCAATTTTTTATCATACCTCATGGTTTATGTTTTTCTTAACATGGGAACTGCAGTTTTCAAGAGGAACATCCCTCCCATTTTCAACCGACATTATGACTACCAGATTTTCATTGGAATCTCCATCTAATGGAAATGATCATCTCTGGTAGTCATAATGTCGGTTCAAAATGGGAGGGATGTTCCTCTTGAAAACTGCAGTTCCCATGTTAAGAAAACATAAACTATGAGGTAAAAAGTAAAGTGATCCCACAACAGACCCAGAGGCCCTTGGGATAGTAGGAGGTTAAGGCTCCCACTTTTTCTAGACAATCGGCACTTTTATGTCAGCCGGGTTGTCAACCCTGCATGACGGCCGCCTTTACCCCAGAACAAGCATCTGGTACTCATTTCCGTTAGAGGCTGAGTCGACCCCAGGGCCATAGTGCCGCCAGAGGGTTTGGGTCAGTTTAAAAATCCTGACCCCAACGGGACTTGAACCCTCGACCCTCCGGCTTGTAGCTCAGTGCCTTAACCACTACGCTACGGCGTGCCCCAAACTATGAGGTAAGATAAGAAATTACTCATTCATTCATTCATTGACCAACAATTTTCTTACAATAAAAATAGTTTTTTTTAAGTTATATAAAAATAGCAATAAACTGCATGGTAAATTCCAATGAGTTATCAGTCACAATATATAAAAAATTATAATATAAAATTATAAAACTATTACCTTGTATGCAGTCTCCTCAACTACTAAAATAATTAAAACATTGCAATTATTTTAATAGTTGAGGAGCCTGCATACAACTTACATAGTTTTATATTATATAATTTATATACTGTAGTTAAAAATGCAAGCAAAAGAAACTTAGAGAAATATAAATTTATCAAAATTTTTTTTAAAGAGAAAAACATGTGCCTAGACTGCTGTTTGAACCCAGGACCTTTATCTTTATATACTAAAGCTCTGCCACTGAGCTTATCTAAGGACACCAATCCTAGCGTGAAATTTTCTCTTATACATTTGAATTTCCAAGAGCTTGCAAACCATTGCTTGGCAAGCAAATGGTAGCTTACATTTAAGAACCTCTACTGGCTTTATGAAGTAATACTAAATTTCCATTAAAAGTTTTCCTAAATCAGAAGCCGCTAATCGCGTGTGAAGCAATGATTCACAAGCCTTTGGCGCTTTCGAGAATTGAAATGTGAAAGAAAAAAATTTGCATTTAGATTGGAGGCCTTGGATAGCTCAGTGGCAGAGCATTAGCATATAAATGCTGAAGATCCTGGGTTCAAATCCTGGTCTAAGCAAATATTTTTCTTTTAAAATACAATAGGAAGTAACATTAAGAGGTTTGTTTAATAATTAAAACATTTTGTCTGTTCATTCTCATCTCTTAGAGTTGTTTTTTGTTGAACATATGTTTCAGAGCTTCTTAGCCCCATCATCAGTGATTACAGACTGAATTTTCTCATGTTGTCAGCTCTGATTCTTGATTCCTGCTCTCTTTGCCTCTGGTCCAATGAATTTACCAATGAGGTTCCTTTCTGCGGGAATTTCAAAGTTCAAGGAAAGAATTATGAACTTTGAAATTTCCGCAGAAAGGAACCTCATTAGTAAATTTATTGGACCAGAGGCAAAGAGAGCAGGAATCAAGAATCAAGGCCGACAACATGAAAAAATTCAGTCTATAATTGCTGATGATGGGGCTAAGAAGCTCTGAAACATATTAAAATTCATCGGAGAACATATTGTTTAAACAACTCACCTCATAGGATTCATGCTTCCATGATATCGCGATTTCAAACATAGTCATGTTCATCTTCAGCCATAACTCCGACTGATGAAATTCTTCAGCCATCAACTATTCTATTGTCACCATCTTCAGTGCTGCCATCTATGGTTGAATTTATGAACTTCGAAATCAATGTAATTTCGTTGGGGATATCAAAATTCATTGATCTATTTTTGTTTTTCTGAATGTATATTTTTTCCCAAACTGTCAATTCCAAAGGTTTCTCTACTTGTTTTAAAAGTTTAGCTTCTCTTCCAATTTTATGATGTTCTAATAAACTATGTGCAGCAATTGCAGATTTTTCAATTTCACAATTTTTAATATTTCTGAAATGTTCTTTTGTCTGAATTTCCAAATTCCTTTTTGTTTTTCCTACATAAACTTTATTGCAATCTTCACAATTTATTTGATAAATTCCAGATTTCTTACTGTCTGGAACATTGACTTTTTTATTGGTACTTAGAAGATTACCCAGACTAAATTTATTTATTGGTGCCAAAGAAATGTTGTATTTGTCAAAAATTTTTTGAAATTTTCTATACATTTCAGGATGGTAAGTAATTTTCTTGTATTTTTTTTCTTTTCTTTGCAATTTTGTAGAGTAGTATATTCATTAAGTCTTTTTTTGTGTTTGAATTTCTTCAACTTATTTATAATTAATTCTTTATCAAAACCATTTAATCTAGCAGTGTTTAAGATATGTTTAAACTCTTTGTTGAAATTTTCTTCGTTTAATGGTACATTTGTCAATCTGTAAATTAAGCTATTGAATATTGCATGCTTATGAGCAATGTGATTGAAGCCTGATGATTTAATGTAATTATCTGTATGAGTTCCTTTTCTAAATATATCAAATTCAATTTTCAGTGTTTGATCATTCCTAATTATACATAAATCCAAATATGGAATTTTGTTTTCTTTTTCTAATTCAACGGTAAACTTTACTGATTCATCCTGAAGGTTCAATAATTTAAGAGCATCTTCAATATCTTTAGAATTTATTATTGCAAAAATATCATCTACATATCTGAACCAAGTCTTAAACATCCATGGGTATGCTTTAGTGATTTGACACTCTAAGTAACTCATGAACAAATCAGCTAAAAATGGTGAGAGCGGATTGCCCATTGACAAACCCGAAACCTGTTGGTAAAATTTTCCATTATAGGTAAAATAAGAATTACTGACACATAGTTTAGTAAGAATTATATATTCCTCTATTATTTCATTTTTAATATTTAGAGAACTTAACCATTTCCTCAAAAAATTTAGCATTTTTTCAACTGGTATACTTGGAAACAATGAAATTACATCAAATGAAACCAATCTGTCATCATGTCCTAAACTCATATTTTTCAATTTGTCAACCAATTCCAAAGAGTTCTGAATACTTTTAGTGTCAAATTTGGGAAGCTCGTTAAATTTTTGTACCAGCCATTTAGATAAATAATAGCATGGTGAACCAATGTTGTTGACTATAGGTCTCATCTTGTTACCAATTTTATGAATCTTTGGTAGACCGTACATTCTAGGATTCGATGGATTGGACACTTTTAATTTAAATTTTTCTTGTTTTGTGAAAGTATATTTTATTTGTTTCAAAGTATTGTCAAATGATTTTATAGCTTTAGGTAAAGGATCCTTTTTCAATTCCAAATATTCTTTTGATTCTAGGAGACTGTCCATCCTCGCAGTATAATCCAATTTGTCAAGAATTACTATTTTATTTCCTTTGTCTGCTTTCGAAAGTATTAAATTTTTGTTGTTAATTTTATTAAAAATGGCCAAATTTTTCTTTGCTTTTAAATTTTTTTGAGAGTGTTTAATTTCTTCTAAAACTTTTCCAATTTCTTTCCTAATAATTACCTTATCTTCAATTGTCATATCATTTATTCCAATTTCAATATCAGCAATGT
Organism: Diploptera punctata; assembly: GCA_030220185.1. Taxonomy (NCBI): domain Eukaryota; kingdom Metazoa; phylum Arthropoda; class Insecta; order Blattodea; family Blaberidae; genus Diploptera; species Diploptera punctata. The sequence continues at coordinate 127,565 of JASPKZ010006818.1, forward strand.
AATCTTCAACTTTATCTGAAAAACTGATGCAGGTTTTTAAGCCTTTATTAAATAATTTAATTTCTTCTTTTTCTAAAACCACTTCTGACAGATTCACTACATTTTTTTCATTGTGATCTATTATTTGTTGAAAACTATTTGATGTTGCATTAACTTTTCCTTTATCTTTATCTTCAGTATTAATTTTGTCCTTGAGATCTGCATTATATTTTTGAACTAAGTTCTTGAATTTCTTCTTTTGTATGTTTACTTTTTTCTTTATTTCCAAATTCAAATATTCAAAGTGATTTTTAATTAAGTTTTCAAAACAAACGTAACCTAGTTGTTTAACTAACTTTATATGAAGATGATACATTTCTAAATCTAAATTCTGAAGATTTGAATAAAATTTGTTTTTTTCTCCTTGTTCGAAATCGCGATATCATGGAAGCATGAATCCTATGAGGTGAGTTGTTTAAACAATATGTTCTCCGGTGAATTTTAATGATTATACCTCATAATGTTTACTTCCCAACATTAATTTAACCTTTAAACGCCCAGGAGCCCATATGCTGGGTTTTAAAATGTACGTCCAATCTGCCCGCAGACCCAGCGTATGGGTTCTGAGCAGGCGGACTTGTTTGGTTGCTTGAAATTATACTGGATAATACTACTTTTGTAACATACCTTTTTTCAGGGTTATCAGATGCTTGGCAACGTGATGTGAAGATAGCATTTGTTTATTAAATGTTTGTTTTTGTGTGATAAGCCTCGAAACAATCACCAATTCACAAACCGACATCATACTTTTACACTTCACTTGCACACGTTTTCTGATTCCCCGCACAGAACACACGACAAATTAGTCTTTGTAAAGCTACCGACCAATGTTGACTAAAGTTAACTTCAAGTCACAAAATATCTGTACTCAATATACTATGTCTACCGACCAGGGAGTCATCCACAGGGTGTTCTACCAACCTGTTCCGAAAAGTCTGTGACAAGTCTAAGTCGGAAGTCTGTATGTGTTGTTTTGGCCCAATGTTGACTAAAGTTGACTTCAAATCACGAAATGTCTGTATTCAATATACTTGGTCTATCCAGGGAGTCGTCTACAGTGTGTTCTATCAGCCTGTTGCAATACGTCTCTGACAAGTCTAAGTCAGAAGTCACTATATGTTGTTTTGGCACCAATTAAGTCAGAAGAAGAAAACTGTGTAGAATAGTTAAGTCTAACAAATAAAAAAATATTTTTTTTGGTTGAGTAAACAAGCTATAACGGCTGGGGGACTCGACATGCTGAGCACATGTCACCCATGCACTGGCTCGATGATCATCTACCTTTGTGATTGACACATATGAGTGTGAGGCCAGAAGCTGGATGGTAGGCTCTAAGGGCCTTCTAGGCCTGTCGCACCATGGAATTATTATTATTATTATTTTTAGATTATTAGGCATCCCTTTTCTCTTCTCTTATGTCTTACTATCCCACAACACGTCATTTCACATTAGAATAATTACGCCAAGAAAAAGGTACATTTCTGATTCTGTCATGTCAGGGGGAAGAGTATATTTTTTCTTCGCTGTCAATTCTAGTTTCACGAACCCAAGACCTGACAAACGTCAGGTGTCTCACAGCTATAAGTGTCAGTTAATTGTAGCTTGTCATTGATATCGTTTTGTCATTGTCACAATCCGAGAATGTCTTGTATTTCAGCGGAACGTAGTGATTTTGTACTAGACATATCGTAAACTTCACTCTGAGTCACAAAACTGTGAATGAATAAGGGCTGTGGGTGGAATGTGACCTGTTTTTTTTTTTCTTCAAAACTTTCCTGCTTTGGGGGAAAACTGACCGGATGCAACATAATAAACAAAAGAATGAACGAGGGTGAGAATATACCTAAATCTATGTATAGTTTTTCACTTCTAACCTGATTCACAACACTCTAAAATCCCGAAAGTTATTTGCTAACTATCGTGAATTTAAAAATTATCTCTATGATATAAAATATCACTACGGGTTTTTGCCGTGAATACCACTGATTTTACAATAATATTTAACACTTTAAACCTTGTTTCATGTTTGTGACCCCCACAGATTTTAAAATATGAGTTAATAAAATCAGCAAAGTTATAGTCAAAAGCCAAGGAGTTTAAAAGCTAGGTGGACATTTAAACCCGGGCAGCCTGCCGCTACCTGGCCATTTAAACTTGGGCGCTTAAAGGTTAATATAATCTGAAACATATGTTCGACAAAAACAACTCTAAGAGGTAAGAATGAACAGACAAAATGTTTGAATATTTTTCTCTTCAAATATAATTTGACCTTCAATGACAAATGTTAAATTTATCATAAAAATTACCAATATAATTTAAAATTTTATATTTAACTAACAAATAAGTTTATGTTTGTAATTTTTTTATAAATGTATCTCAATTGATATGATGAATTATGTGAATGTATAAATATTTTTGTTCTTTGTACATGTGTGTAAACAAATTCACTCAAGAAGCTCAAAAACTAATAGCATTATGTGAATGACAATAAGACAAACAAGAACCATACTGTGACCATCATCAGACTTGAAGGAGTCAGTGCATCAAATATTTATAACAATACACTACCACTGTATCAGTACTATATTTATGTATCAGTATCATAGAAATATCAGATTATTTACTCACCTTTTGGTCTCTCAGGTGCAGGTTTTCTCAATCCGTGTAGAGGAACTTCGCCTCCTTTCTGAATTGTCTTGTAAGCTAATTTCTGTTCTGCTGGACTCAACTGGCACTGATTTTCATCGCGACGTTTAAAAACAAGCGTTGAATCACTTTCATAACCAGACTCTTTCAGAGCACTGAAATAGAACAAAAATTTTGTACTATTATATTGTAGGCCTACATTCAAACAGTTATCTTTATCTGAGATAAATAAGTTTGGCTAAACTTTACAACCTGTAACGTAACTTTTTTTAATTCCTTCATAAACTCCTGCAAATTTTATTCTTAGGGTTTCATTTTTCAAATTATTTCCCACCATTTAAAATGATTTTTACATTTTTTAAAATGATTATTTCAATATATTTTTCTGTGATATTTAACTACATATGTAGCATGAAGAAGTGGCAGTCATATTGATTTTAACAAATATTCTATGCAACAACAATGATGTGTTCCAGTGCAGCCAACATAGAGTATGGACTAATTAACTGTACACATACACTTCAAAATTTCAGAACTTACTGTTTATTTTTGAGCATTGCATTTTTTCACAGATTAGAGTGCTTAAATTGTGTTAGGTTAGCTTTTAGGTTGGTCTTTCACAGGTTAGAGTACTTAAATTGCATTAGGTTAGCTTTCAGATTCGTTAAATATCGTGTATATGTTGGCTGTTGGCACATTTCCACTACATCCTTTCAATAGGAGCGGTATTTGCAATTATGGCTGGATTTATTCAATGATACCCATTATTTACAGGGCTTTCCAAAAATCCTAAATGATTAAAAATCCAATTTATAATTATATTTACAGGAGTAAACCTAACTTTTTTTCCCTTAGCGTGGTTCTATCGGGTAAACTGTTTCGTGTTTGTTGGTGCATGCACATGGTGTATGATTGGAACTTAAAAAATGTTCTGCATCACATGCTGTAAAGTATTTTCATAAGTTTTACTTTAGGATAGCTTCCTCTAAATTAAACTGGTTTCTGCAGTCAACAATTTAAATATTAATGCTCTACATTTTATGAACAAACTTTTTTTATTTAGAGAAGATAATAACAGATATGTATATTATGTCTTATTTATTTGTTTAAAATAATTTTAGAATACTTGAACCCCCAAAAAGAGACAGGTAGAAATATGAAGAAGAATTAAAATTAGAAATTTGAAATTGTATTTAAAATAATTTTAAATTTCTTGAATTACTCTTCATTCAATCAAAATATGTGGCGGCTCCACGGCACAAGCAGTTAGACGCTTGCATCTCACCACTGGGGTCCCGAGATCGAGTCTCGATCATTCCATGTGGGTTTCATGGTGGACAGAAAGGAGCTTGGGCATGGTTTTCTTGGGCCCTGCCACAATTTCATTCCATCATTTCTCCATACTCATCTCATCCATTTCATTTCATTTCATTTCATTCATCTGTTCCTGTGATGGTGCATCAAGTATGGTCGGCCGGCGCCCTTGTCATTCACAGACCTCTATATATATAGGGGCTCATCTTGTCTCATCCCTCAACCCGACCCTGAGTTGGACACCGGTTGAGGATATTTATTTTTTAATTCAATCAAAATATGATATTTACTAAATAATCAATTGAGTTGGTGTTTACTTGATGAAAATCCATATTTATTAATTAAATAAAAATAAAACGTAGTTTTATTTGATTTTCATAACATGTCTGAAGAAGGTACAGTGTACCGAAACAGCTGTCACTGAATTATATAATAAATATGAAAATCAAATAAAACTACGTTTTATTTTTATTTAATTAATATGATATTTACTTTTATTTATTTCTGAAATCTCTAATGTACAATGTTTATTTTGAAATATCAACTTACTAGGTCATGAAAGGTTTATTCGATGGAGTTGGAGGAGTTGTCCGAGGTTCACCACTTGCCTGCTGAAATTAAATTATATTCATTATAAGTGCAAAGTTTGTTTATTTAAAAATCAATTAATATCATAACGACAGAGAAGCTAGTGTTTGAATAATCAATATACTGCATCATTGTTTTACTTCATATTTGTTTAATTTTTATTGCAATGTGTTCATTTCTCTTTTTCTTATTTTTTGTGCATGTCTAATAAACATATTATTTATGTTATTTTTCCCCAGAGAAATTGTTTACATTTTTTTCCAAAAAGTGTAAGATTAGTTATGTTTTCAAATTTTAATTGAAACATCTGTCTTGATGGGTATTTTACCATTTTAACAAGATATTTTATTGCATCCAATATTATTCAAGTTATTAATGAGTTGGATATTTTGACTCACTTCATATTTCTTGATTTTTATGCAGACTGGTTTTGACGCTTCTGTGTGACATTGTCGATGCATTCCAACTGTCGCCTTGCAGTTGTCCATCCTGCAAGTTGATTTCTACTCTTTCTGCTGGCTGACTGATGAACTTCCAAATCATTTTTTTTAAAAGAAAAAAATGTATGCTGATCTTGATGAAGATTTTCAGGCTGTAGGCCATGGTTGTGAGGCTTGTAGTTCCTCACGACCTCGGCCTACAGCCCAAAAATCTTCATCAAGATCAGCATAGCAACTCTGGCCGTGAAAGTCTACGTGAATACAGAAAAAATTTTATTTGGAAGTTCATTGGTCAGCCAGCAGAGGGAGCAGAAAACAACTTGCAGGATGGACAACCGAAGAATGCATTGAGAATGTTGCACAGAAGCGACAAAACCGGTCTGCATAAAAATCAAGAAATATGAAGTGAGTCAATATATCAAATTTTATTAATAATTCCTAAACATAAACCTTTCATAGTGTTATTCTCCCTAAAGATATTTAATTACTCAAGTTACTTGTTCCACAGAAATTGTTTCTAAGTACTGTAGGTATAATGTTAATACAATTCCATTTATACAGACTCCATCTTTTTGTGTTTAATTTTAGACAGTATGTGACATTAACAGTTTATCACGATGATCTCATATGTAAATTACGACTTTATCAATATTGACATTGTCTTTATTTGGTAAGTTACATTACTCAATTTAAAATTTATAATGTATTAATATATTAATTTTTTCATCATCATCTTTCTTTTGTGTTATATTCCTAAAAAGACTGTTACGGTCTTCATTTGCTGATTATCCTTATGTTTTATATTTTTTTTATAAATACAGTTATCAATTTACAAGTGTTTACCCAACACAAAATTACATAACATTTAATATTTAACTGAAAAAAATGTCCATTGCATGGGCTAACTAATAGCTATTATTACCAAATGTATTAGAATTAAATTTATAAGTTAATGGTAGTTCATCTGCTTATAAAGTTATTAATATACTTGTATATTCAAACTTGTACTTAGCTAATTTTTTATTCTTCATAATCATTTATTAACAAAGAATTAGCGAAAAATAGTTATTTATTCCTTTTGTTTTACCGGCATTTTAACTTCATAGTATTTTTTTTAAAATAAAAATTAATGCTTGAACTGGGACTTGAACCCTGGACCTCTAGTTCTACACACGTGTATGTAGTCCATTACAGCTTTCAAGACACGATACAAATGTCAACATTTCTTCCCTCATATTCAATTCCCTAATCATTCAAAGATTATATCGTCCTTTGGACGATTAGGGAATTGTATATGAGGAAAGATATAATTTTTTAGTTAACTCATTACGCGAGATATAACCTATCTTAGTTGATTCATCATATAAATCTCCTCTATTATACGTTTTCATTTCTTGTATAACTGCATCTATAAAGTCATCTATTATGGCTTCATCTACAATAAATCTTTTTGCAGAAATACATGTTTGTCCTATGTTCACATTTGTATCGTGTCTTGAATGGTGTAATGGACTACATACAGATGTGTAGAACTAGAGGTCCAATTCAAGCATTAATTTTTCTTTTCAAAATAATATTGTCCAGTATTCAAAAGTATTACTATTTAAATATAACATAAAATTCATAGTAAATATTTATATTTGTTTAATTTACATATAGATATATAAAAATATATAATTTTATAACACTAGTTTCTCTGTTTTAAATATTATATGATATTCATTCAATAAATCAGATTATTTATAAAATTTCTGTTAGTAATGTTAAGTCTAGACCTACATTCAATGTCATATTAAAGTGAAAATATAGCTAATGAACATTCTGAAAACTACTGTAAGAAGATATTCATTTCTAATAAAAAGAAACATTCCTTCAATCCATGCTTCATGGCAACCCGAGCAGATAATCTGAAAGAGACAGGTAAAAACGAAGAAAAGTGGCTGTCTGATGTTCTGTGGCTTATCCAATTGCTGGATTCTCATATTCAAATTAAATTATGCAATAGAAATGCAGCAATCGTAATAGCATTAGTAACTTATTCTAAAAAAGAAGGGAGGAAGATAAACATTTATAAGAATTGGATATAAATTAATGGAAAAAAATGTTTGTAAAAAAATTCAAGTTACATCTTATAGTGAATGTAAATGTATTTAATGCAAAGTAATATTTTATTCAACTTAAAAGAAACTGCAGATCTGAAGTTGAATTTCATTTAAAATAAACATATGGTAGCATAAGGCATGCTATAAGATGCAAGAATTTGTAATAATAAAAAAAGTTTTAACATTATTTAAGTGGAATATACATTTTCTAAGTTTCATTTTAAAATTTATACCAGTAATATTTACCATTTATTTGTATCCAACTCTTACAAATTAATTGATTTTAATTTTAATATGTACAGGAAAAAGACAGACTGCAAAGAATAAGCTTAATAAATATGGGATTTATTTTGTTCTTAGTAGCTGAAAAAGTAAAAAGTAAATTATGTGTAAAGAGTTCTGTTTATTTTACTGCTTAATTGATTGTATTGCTCAAAGAGTAAGTTTATAAATATGAAATTCCTTATTATTTGTACAAATAGGAAATTAATATAAGACAAAAGTAAACTATTACAAAGTAAGTTAGCTCAGGTAATAGTATTTAAAGAGAAAAATTATACGCTCAGACCGGGACTTGAACCCGGTCTGAGCGTATAATTTTTCTCTTTAAATATGATTTATCCATCATTGAGATGTATGAAATTAATAATAAAAACATCAGGTAATAGTGTTTGAGACTCTTATTTGGGAGATCCTGGTGTCAAACCAAGGCGCTGATCATTTATATAAGGTACTAATCTTTTATATAAGGTACCTTTAATCTATGACACAGGACCCATCTGCTTTAGTTCCCGTGCTCAGGGTTTTTTGCATCCTGAAAAATCCATTGACCTTGGTCAGGTTTGTACCTGCGAACTTCAGAATCTATGGTGAGTATAGTAGCCACTAGTTATCAGGACCGTCTTTTCTAGGTATGAAGCACCATCTATAATGGTGCAGCCCAATGTTGAGCCATACCCTCTCCTTTGTCGGGAGCCACTGGACCAAGTTAATTTAGTTATCTTATTTGCTCATAAATTTTATGAATGGCATGCGGTCAACACACTGACTCAATGAGATATCTAGTAGGCAATTAAGGTATTATTACAACATTGAGGTCGGTAAATTCTGCTTAGAGGCCTCTTTATTTGGGCTTAAGGATCTTTTACGAGCCTGAAAATCTTCAGACTCAGGACTCATAGCTTGAAGTCCCCCTTGGAGGACTTGCTCCTTGGATTTTTCCATCCTAAAGAAATCCACCGACCCTGGCCAGATTTGAACCTGCAATCCTCAGGACAGGAGGCAAGGAGTATAACCACTAGTCCACCATGGCTGATCATGAAGCACCACAAAGTCAGTCAATAAGCAACTTGAAGGGAAGTATAAATCTATAATTTATTATAGGCCTATTTTTTGTTTTTCAATAAATTAGCAATGTCAAAGTATCTATAAAAATACCCAATATATTCTTTGTTAAAGATTTCTTAATGATTTTCCAGTAAATAAAAAAAAAATATATATTAATTTATACAAGTGAGTCTGAAATACTTTTTTGACATCTCACCTCATACAATCTATGTTTTTCACAGATTTTTCTGTGAAAATCACAGAGTTTAATGAAGTGAGGCATAAAAGGGTATTTCTGACTCACTTAAATAAATTATTAAATTACTTCTTAGTGTTAATTCTCATCATAAAAGTGAAAATCTTCAGACTCAGGACTCATAGCTTGAAGTCCCCCTTGGAGGACTTGCTACTTGGATTTTTCCATCCTAAAGAAATCCACCGACCCTGGCCAGATTTGAACCTGCAATCCTCAGGACAGGAGGCAAGGAGTATAACCACTAGTCCACCATGGCTGATCATGAAGCACCACAAAGTCAGTCAATAAGCAACTTGAAGGGAAGTATAAATCTATAATTTATTATAGGCCTATTTTTGTTTTTCAATAAATTAGCAATGTCAAAGTATCTATAAAAATACCCAATATATTCTTTGTTAAAGATTTCTTAATGATTTTCCAGTAAATAAAAAAAAAAATATATATTAATTTATACAAGTGAGTCTGAAATACTTTTTTGACATCTCACCTCATACAATCTATGTTTTTCACAGATTTTTCTGTGAAAATCACAGAGTTTAATGAAGTGAGGCATAAAAGGGTATTTCTGACTCACTTAAATAAATTATTAAATTACTTCTTAGTGTTAATTCTCATCATAAAAGTGAAAATCTTCAGACTCAGGACTCATAGCTTGAAGTCCCCCTTGGAGGACTTGCTACTTGGATTTTTTCCATCCTAAAGAAAATCCACCGACCCTGGCCAGATTTGAACCTGCAATCCTCAGGACAGGAGGCAAGGAGTATAACCACTAGTCCACCATGGCTGATCATGAAGCACCACAAAGTCAGTCAATAAGCAACTTGAAGGGAAGTATAAATCTATAATTTATTATAGGCCTATTTTTGTTTTTCAATAAATTAGCAATGTCAAAGTATCTATAAAAATACCCAATATATTCTTTGTTAAAGATTTCTTAATGATTTTCCAGTAAATAAAAAAAAAATATATATTAATTTATACAAGTGAGTCTGAAATACTTTTTTGACATCTCACCTCATACAATCTATGTTTTTCACAGATTTTTCTGTGAAAATCACAGAGTTTAATGAAGTGAGGCATAAAAGAAGGGTATTTCTGACTCACTTAAATAAATTATTAAATTACTTCTTAGTGTTAATTCTCATCATAAAAGTGAAAATCTTCAGACTCAGGACTCATAGCTTGAAGTCCCCCTTGGAGGACTTGCTACTTGGATTTTTCCATCCTAAAGAAATCCACCGACCCTGGCCAGATTTGAACCTGCAATCCTCAGGACAGGAGGCAAAGGAGTATAACCACTAGTCCACCATGGCTGATCATGAAGCACCACAAAGTCAGTCAATAAGCAACTTGAAGGGAAGTATAAATCTATAATTTATTATAGGCCTATTTTTGTTTTTCAATAAATTAGCAATGTCAAAGTATCTATAAAAATACCCAATATATTCTTTGTTAAAGATTTCTTAATGATTTTCCAGTAAATAAAAAAAAATATATATTAATTTATACAAGTGAGTCTGAAATACTTTTTTGACATCTCACCTCATACAATCTATGTTTTTCACAGATTTTTCTGTGAAAATCACAGAGTTTAATGAAGTGAGGCATAAAAGGGTATTTCTGACTCACTTAAATAAATTATTAAATTACTTCTTAGTGTTAATTCTCATCATAAAAGTGAAAATCTTCAGACTCAGGACTCATAGCTTGAAGTCCCCCTTGGAGGACTTGCTACTTGGATTTTTCCATCCTAAAGAAATCCACCGACCCTGGCCAGATTTGAACCTGCAATCCTCAGGACAGGAGGCAAGGAGTATAACCACTAGTCCACCATGGCTGATCATGAAGCACCACAAAGTCAGTCAATAAGCAACTTGAAGGGAAGTATAAATCTATAATTTATTATAGGCCTATTTTTGTTTTTCAATAAATTAGCAATGTCAAAGTATCTATAAAAATACCCAATATATTCTTTGTTAAAGATTTCTTAATGATTTTCCAGTAAATAAAAAAAAAATATATATTAATTTATACAAGTGAGTCTGAAATACTTTTTTGACATCTCACCTCATACAATCTATGTTTTTCACAGATTTTTCTGTGAAAATCACAGAGTTTAATGAAGTGAGGCATAAAAGGGTATTTCTGACTCACTTAAATAAATTATTAAATTACTTCTTAGTGTTAATTCTCATCATAAAAGTGAAAATCTTCAGACTCAGGACTCATAGCTTGAAGTCCCCCTTGGAGGACTTGCTACTTGGATTTTTCCATCCTAAAGAAATCCACCGACCCTGGCCAGATTTGAACCTGCAATCCTCAGGACAGGAGGCAAGGAGTATAACCACTAGTCCACCATGGCTGATCATGAAGCACCACAAAGTCAGTCAATAAGCAACTTGAAGGGAAGTATAAATCTATAATTTATTATAGGCCTATTTTTGTTTTTCAATAAATTAGCAATGTCAAAGTATCTATAAAAATACCCAATATATTCTTTGTTAAAGATTTCTTAATGATTTTCCAGTAAATAAAAAAAAATATATATATTAATTTATACAAGTGAGTCTGAAATACTTTTTTGACATCTCACCTCATACAATCTATGTTTTTCACAGATTTTTCTGTGAAAATCACAGAGTTTAATGAAGTGAAGCATAAAAGGGTATTTCTGACTCACTTAAATAAATTATTAAATTACTTCTTAGTGTTAATTCTCATCATAAAAGTGAAAATCTTCAGACTCAGGACTCATAGCTTGAAGTCCCCCTTGGAGGACTTGCTACTTGGATTTTTCCATCCTAAAGAAATCCACCGACCCTGGCCAGATTTGAACCTGCAATCCTCAGGACAGGAGGCAAGGAGTATAACCACTAGTCCACCATGGCTGATCATGAAGCACCACAAAGTCAGTCAATAAGCAACTTGAAGGGAAGTATAAATCTATAATTTATTATAGGCCTATTTTTGTTTTTCAATAAATTAGCAATTGTCAAAGTATCTATAAAAATACCCAATATATTCTTTGTTAAAGATTTCTTAATGATTTTCCAGTAAATAAAAAAAAAATATATATTAATTTATACAAGTGAGTCTGAAATACTTTTTTGACATCTCACCTCATACAATCTATGTTTTTCACAGATTTTTCTGTGAAAATCACAGAGTTTAATGAAGTGAGGCATAAAAGGGTATTTCTGACTCACTTAAATAAATTATTAAATTACTTCTTAGTGTTAATTCTCATCATAAAAGTGAAAATCTTCAGACTCAGGACTCATAGCTTGAAGTCCCCCTTGGAGGACTTTGCTACTTGGATTTTTCCATCCTAAAGAAATCCACCGACCCTGGCCAGATTTGAACCTGCAATCCTCAGGACAGGAGGCAAGGAGTATAACCACTAGTCCACCATGGCTGATCATGAAGCACCACAAAGTCAGTCAATAAGCAACTTGAAGGGAAGTATAAATCTATAATTTATTATAGGCCTATTTTTGTTTTTCAATAAATTAGCAATGTCAAAGTATCTATAAAAATACCCAATATATTCTTTGTTAAAGATTTCTTAATGATTTTCCAGTAAATAAAAAAAAAAATATATATTAATTTATAACAAGTGAGTCTGAAATACTTTTTTGACATCTCACCTCATACAATCTATGTTTTTCACAGATTTTTCTGTGAAAATCACAGAGTTTAATGAAGTGAGGCATAAAAGGGTATTTCTGACTCACTTAAATAAATTATTAAATTACTTCTTAGTGTTAATTCTCATCATAAAAGTGAAAATCTTCAGACTCAGGACTCATAGCTTGAAGTCCCCCTTGGAGGACTTGCTACTTGGATTTTTCCATCCTAAAGAAATCCACCGACCCTGGCCAGATTTGAACCTGCAATCCTCAGGACAGGAGGCAAGGAGTATAACCACTAGTCCACCATGGCTGATCATGAAGCACCACAAAGTCAGTCAATAAGCAACTTGAAGGGAAGTATAAATCTATAATTTATTATAGGCCTATTTTTGTTTTTCAATAAATTAGCAATGTCAAAGTATCTATAAAAATACCCAATATATTCTTTGTTAAAGATTTCTTAATGATTTTCCAGTAAATAAAAAAAATATATATATTAATTTATACAAGTGAGTCTGAAATACTTTTTTGACATCTCACCTCATACAATCTATGTTTTTCACAGATTTTTCTGTGAAAATCACAGAGTTTAATGAAGTGAGGCATAAAAGGGTATTTCTGACTCACTTAAATAAATTATTAAATTACTTCTTAGTGTTAATTCTCATCATAAAAGTTTAATTAAAAAATACTTTTTTTAGTTTGTAGCAGTAGTATTTTTGTCAATAGTATACATAGTTTAACAAATCTGAATCTGATATAGTGTTCACAATTGTTTTCATTTTAAATTGTTACTATCCATTATAGTAAATCTTGTAAAAGTTCATAACTGTAATCCTTCAACCTACCCTTAGAGCAATTCACATTTTTAAAAAATCTAACTGTAAAATAAAAGAATAATGAAATAAAAATACTGAACTATTTATATTTTCCCAGATTTTTAACATAACCTCCAATTTCAAATAATGGATAATACTATACATTTATAAGAAAACCTATATACACTTAATATATAATAAAATATATAAATATGTACACAATTATTGTTTATTTTTTCTTTCACTCACCTCATACTTCGTAACTCCTAGCAAACCCAGGGTTTCGTCACATCATTTGTGAACGTGAAACAGCATTGAGAATGTCACAAATGATGTGATGAAACCCTGGGTTTGCTAGGAGTTATGAAGTATGAGGTGAGTGAAAGAAAAAATAAACAATATTAAAAACCTCATAGTGTTATTTCCTATCTATATAACTTAATGTACACAATTAATCTGTGTTTCATCAGTTCTAAAAAGCTAACATTGATTACTGCTATTAGCTGCCAAATGTTAGCACAAGGAGTTATGTGATTAAATCCTGCAACATTAGTTTAAATTTTCTTAAACAGATTTTGCTATGCCTCATAACAAGTAGTTATTCAACTGGTCTGATAATGTTGAATATATCCCATCCCAGACTTTATACAAAAAGAAAATTAACGTAGATCCCTGGAATGGCAGTCAAGATGGTATAATATGCAAGGTGACGATCATTAATGTTCTGATGCCTTTGTTAAATTAAAGTAATTTAAATAAAAATAATGAGAGAATAGAAAATCAATCAAGTGATCAGGTTTATTCGTAAATTAATGAGTCATTTTCTAACATCTTACCTTATATTTTATGTTTCTTCAAACATGGGAACTAGTTTTCGAAGACTAGTTCCCGTGTTTGAAGAAACATAAAATATTAGGTAAGATGTTAGAAAATGACTCATTAATTTACGAATTAAGAACCTCATAATGTTATTTCCCATATTTAACTATAAAATGATAAGGTTTAGCTGAGAACATGCAGCTGATTGAAATGAAGATATTGATCAATAAAGTACTATTACATAACCTTTCAATTCAAGTTCACAAATTTATCAATTTCAATTACAATTAGAATAATTAGCCTATCTATCTTTGTCACAGATGATATTGGAAATTATGTCCTTGAACTGCCACCACATTTCTGACATATTTTATGAAACATAGGTGATTATTCTAACTGTAATTAAAGTCTTCTTCTTCTTCTTCCTTCCAAGTATTAGGCCAAGGCCTGTTACGATCCTATAGAAAATTTTCCCTCCAGCGTTTCATAGGACGGCCCAGTGATCTTCGTCCTCTTGGTATATAATTATAAACAGCTTTGGGGATCCGATTTGAACTCATTCTTTCAAGATGGTGTTTCCAATTTAGTTGGTACTGTTTAATATATTCCAAAATTGGCATAGTCTTCAATTCTTTTAAGATATCGGTATTCCTTTTCCGATCCCATCTGGTGTAACCCGCCGTTCTGCGCATGAATCTCATTTCACAAGCCGTTATTCTGCTTTCATGTTGTTTGTAATTAAAGTTTTAAATCCATGTACTTGAATTGAGCAATTATGTAAATGAGACTTTACTGCTGATGTCTTTCTCCCAGTCAGTTGTTCTTTCTTACTCAGCACATTGCAAAACTAACAGCACTGTATACAAATATATAAAATGTGCTAGAAAAAAGTTTCATTTTTCACCAATAAAATGCTGATTAGAATGGATGTTTCAATAATGTGAGAATTTTATCTAAGTAATTCTTCAATATTGTGTAATCACAAATTAAATTTACTTCAATGTAGTTGTACTACCTGTTTGGAAATTACGAACAAGAGTAATAAGTTGTGTAGACCTAGAGAACTTTCCTTAAAAATGATGAAACAATACAGTAAAAAATTCAAGTCAATTACATGTGCTATTCATCCCTTTCATTCTTTCCTTTATGAATATTTACAGAATGCAAAATGCATGAAATTCCAAATACAGGATGCACTGTACCAAAATCAAACAATTAGATCACCTTGATCTGTTTTCTTTCCAGTCAAAGAAAAAATCCCAGAAATGCCATGCTTTAGAAAGTGGGGAAAATCATGCTTGGTTGATAAATTTTTGCAATTTTAAGGTGAAAAGAAGCTTACTAAGTGAATATATCTATATAGGCAATAATATTCTACCCTTTGCAGCAATGTTATTAGTATTTGATGTTTAAACTTTAAACTACCTGCCCATGTACCTATAATCACATTTGTATTTTTATATATGTTAAGAAATTTGTAAAGCTAATGTTAATAAAAATTTTAAATACAATTAAGTTACTATTGAAAAATACTAGTTTAGCTTATTTTGTGATTTTATTGCCATTTGACAGATGTTTTTGTTTTAACAGTTCTGTTCATCTAGGAATTATCATCTAAAAAAAAATCATTATATTATTGGGCCTGGATGCTGTAATTAATTTATATACAAAAATTAAAATATGAATTATTCTTTTAATTAGAATTTTAGAGTAGTTTCTTTTTTGTTCATTTCAATACCTTGGTTGCCTATTTCCAAATGTTAAAAATTTACCTTCTATTTGAGGGATATTAAATGTTATTTAATCAAAATTGTACTCTAAACTTTATTTGCTCTTTGATTTGTTAATTGTTTCTATTAAATAGTAACCCTACCACCACTGAAAAAAAAAATCATTATTCTCTTTAGTTTGGTCCTGATATATGAATATTATTTTGTGTTACATTTGGCATACAGGAAGTAACATGCAACATCACAATAAGACTGAACACAGGATAAGAGAATGAGGATTAACTAAATTCTCAACTTTGAGTAAATTTACTTTTAACCCAGTTTTGAAGAGAAAAATGTTTCCCTATTTTTGCTGCTCAGGCTCCTTACTGAGACACAAATTTCTGTTTCTCTTATATCCCACTTCTCTGTAATGGTGAACCACTAAGAGCTAGTGGGATATAAGAGAGAGTAGCAAGAATGGTTAATGTGCTACTACCTGAAACTAGAGATATAGGGTTCAAATCCTAGTTCAGAAAAAAATTTCTCTTCAAAAAATTATTTATCAATCAATTGAGTGTATAAATTTACATATAACATCAAATATTTATTTTTGTTCAAAAATAAAATATTCACTCAGAGATAATCTATATAGTAACAAATATATTAACTACAAATTCTCAAAATAAATATTGTAAGATACAATATAAATAATAATTTGTGAAGGCAAATAGTGTGGGTCTAAGCTAAAAAAAATTGTACCTGGATATTTTCTTGTATTATTGAGGTGATGGATGAAATTTTCGCAATTTTCGGTCAAATTTAGCATTTTTTGTTTTTTGTATTAAAAATTATTATGTACCTTAAAGTATAAGTTGGTAAAGTTTCAGTGTTCTGTGGTGCTTGTATGTGTCCCTAATGACGTCATATTTGAAAGGCTGCACTCTTTAAATGTCCCCTCAGTTGGGGCATGGTGCACGATGTTCCCAAAAACTCCATTTTTTTATATTTGAATAGTTTTTTCGGATAAATTTTTGCTCCTGTTATATCTACAGATCCACAGTAATTGGCTGAATTGCACAAGAATATGTGTGTATATTTAAATGATCACACAGGAGGGAACAAACTGGTCATATATGCAGTGCAATCAGTATAGCATTGGACAGCAGACATGGGGATTTCACTGTACACTGCTGACGCACTGGCAGTGGGGAATGGACAGTGTAAGATCGCGGTGATACAACCACACACATTTTCCTAACTGTTTTACAAATTATTGTACTTACCAATTTTATTGACACAGGTGCTGGAACAGGGTCACCCGGTTGAAAAGCATGTATCTTGATTGTTTTATATGGATGCAACTTTAACAATTTAGTATTTTTTTGTACATAGTCTTAATAAATTCCTACTTGTTGCAAAAGGTGCCTAAGTGATTTTCTAGAAGACTGTTCTAACCAATAACAGATGTCATCTATCATTTCTTTTGTGTGAACACTACGTGGCTTGTGTGGCTTCTTAGTCTCGAGAATTCTCGTTGCATTATATTTGTTGTACAGATTATGGACTGTTGAAAGTGATGGAATTTTTAGACCCGAGAATCGTGTTTCAAATAGTCTTTGTACTTGGCTGGCAGACTAAGTTAACAAATATTGATCATAAATAAATACACATTGTTCAGTAGAATAATTATTAGTCATTACACAGTTTACACTCATCACACGCCATTCAGTTTATACTTATGCACACGTCATTCAGTTCACAAGGAAAAGCGAGCGAGCACCTTATCCATTCGAAGCATACAATCTGACTGCGACATGAATGTGTGGGATGTGCTCATAAACAGCTGAGTCAGTGCACATTTCAAGTCCCGTACCTGCACGTGTAAGCCTTCGTCATCGCACAGCACAAACCCCGCATCTGCTATTCAATGCTATACTGATCACACTGTATATACGTCAAACTACAATGAAGAGTTAAATGTTCCTATTCTACAATAACATGAAGTAGAGATTGAAAAGTTCATAAAAATACTAATTAAACTTTTCAAAAGTTTCTTTAAACTGATAATTTCTTATTTTTATTTGAATGTAAAAGGAAATCATAAGCAAAATAACTGGCTCATAATTTTTGATAAATATCTCAATATTATAGATCTACTGTTTTTCAGTAATATCTTATAGAGAAAGATCATTTTCAAAAGCTACAATGAAAAAAAAATTGCCTTTCAATTACATTTATTTACAAAAATTGGGTCGCATTTAAGGTCAGCATATGGTAAAGTTTCAAATTCAAATTAAATTTTAATGATCATAATTTATTCATTATAAAAATCAAAACTTAATTTAACTACCTGAATTTCAGCCTATCACTAAAGATGAACTTCACCTGCAAGTCACATATACATATTGGATATATTTTAGGAAAATTATGTTACTAAAGAACATTTTCTGAATTCCAATGTAAACATATTTTACTCAAATTCTTATTATATTTTACTCAAATCTTATGCGTTAAGAAAGAAATAAATTCTTACTTTTTACATATTTCATATTTCCATGGTCTGCCGCTATAAAATTACTCCAATTTCTATTGGTAATATGAAATACTTTTCAATTAAATTTTAACTGAATAGGCCAACCATCGGATAATTAAAATAAATTTTAATTTCACCACTGATAATGAATTTCTTAACATTTCTATTCAAAATTTTAATATTTTAAAATATACATGCTAATTTACCAAAAAAAATAAAAAAATTGGAAATTTTTGCATCTAAAATAAACATTTAATACTTTCACTAACAATTAATTTTACCTCCCATGCATTATGAAATGAGATTTCTAGCACTTGTCTATTTGATGTTAATTTTTATGTCAAGTTATATGGTGCTTTATCTTCTATTATAAAACAACATTTTTTTGGCACTGCATAACTGATATGACTTTATGTTAGAGTAGCAACAAGAAAACAAATGTGATTCGACTGAATCCTGACCCAATGTGACACGTCTGGGCAGTTCTTGATGCGAATTGGCATAGATTATAATGGTTCGATCACAACAGAATTTTGTGTAAACATGTTTTAGACTATTTCAAACAAAATTTAAGGGTAAGAGTATTAAAAAATGTTGAAGTCAGAAAATAAAGAACATGCTAATACATACATTATCCAATATCTTAAAATTAAATACAGCCAAATATGAATTAATGAATCATTTTTTACATCTTACCTCACAGTTTATATTTTCTTAAACACGGGAACTGCAGTTTTCAAGAGGAAACATCCCTCCCATTTTCAACTGACATTATGACTATTGGATTTTCGTTGGAATCTCCATCTATAATGTTGCCATCTGGTGTTTATTTGATGAACTTAGAGATCAGATCTCGTTCATCAGGAATTTCGAAATTCATTAATCTAAATTTGTTCTTCTGAATATATATCTTCTCCCAAACTGTCAATTCTAAAGGTTTTTCTAAATGTTTTAGAAGTTTGGCCTCTTTTTCAATTTTATGACTCTCTAACAAACTAAGTGCTGCAATAGCTGATTTTTCAATTTCAACATTTTTAATATTCCTAAAGTGTTCCTTTGTACAAGTGTCCAAATTCCTTTTTGTTTTTCCTATGAATAATTTATTGCAGTCTCTACAACTAATTTGATAAATTCAAGATTTTTTACTATCTGGGGTGTTCAATTTCTTTTTGGTTATTAATTTGAATTAATGAAGATAAGAGGGATGTTTCCTCTTGAAAACTGTAGTTCCCGTGTTTAAGAAAATATAAACTATGAGATAAGATTAAAAAATGACTCATTAATTCATGAATTAAGAACCTCATAATGTTATTTCCCATATTTAACTATGAATAGCCAAATATATTAATGCCAAATGTCTTATTTAATTAATATTATTTCTGAACTTTGCAAAACAAAAATTTAAATCTGTGAAATACAATAATTAAAATATATGGAATGCTAGAATGTAACTTTTATACAGTCTTGTATATACTTTTTTATTCAACTTCAACTAATTATGGAGAAGACTAGAAAAAATCTAGGACCATCAATCAATGCTATAATGGAGAACTGCAATCAAGCAAGACTATCTGAATCCTTCAAAATGTTCATGCTGTTCAACACAGTAGTGTATATGTGGAGTGTTACAGGATTGGGTACTATACACAGCAAATTGCGTGACTCATTTATCTTTCATAAATCATACCTATTCTTGACTCCTGCTTCTATTTTTTTATTTGTGACTAAGTGTTCTGTATATTTTTAATTAATCAAATCATTAATTTATTTTATATCATATTTAGCTTACTAACTAACTCATACTACCAAACCTAGGGGTTGGTAGCCAAGTGGACATAACATCTCAATCCCTGTATAATTTACCTCCCTCAAATAATGGTTAATGTTATTCTTCCAGCTCATTCTTGGCCTACCTGCTGGGTGCTTTCCTTCTGGTTTCCTTAAAAACAATTTCTGTGGCCCTCTTTCATTTCCCATTCATACCACATGTCCTGCCCATTGCAGTCTTCTTATAACTTCTTATATCATCTGGTTTCTCATGAAGATTTTGGAGCTCACTGTTGTGTAATTTTTTCTATTCATCTGTCTGTCATTCTTTGGTCCAAAAATTTTTGTAAAAACTTTGTTCTTAAATCTTGCAATCTTTTTTTTCCCCCTCTCTTTAAGAATGTTATCATAAATATGTCTTGATTTAAATAAAAATTAATTTTATTAATACTTTTTATTGATTAATATGTTAATTATGATTATTTAGTTTTGTCTAATGTTTTAATGAGGTCTTCTTCTTCTTCTTCGTCAGGCTCTACGACTTCCAGTGGAATGTCTTGGCCTTCTCAACCAGTTTATGCCACTTCTTCCTATCTTGTGCAGTAGATTTCAAATCAAAAATCCCCATCTGTCTCAAATCTTCAATTACATCATCTTCCCATCGACCCTTGGGTCTTCCCCTTGGTCTTGTTCCCTGTGGCTTCCAATTTAAAATATCATTCGGCAATCTTCCCCTTGGCATTCTTAGTGTATGTCCAAACCATTGTAATCTTTTGGATTTGATGAAACTAACTATATTTTCTTTATTATTCTTGAGGTATAATTCATCATTCCTTCTCAACCTCCAAGTTCTAATGAGAGGTCTGGAATCCTCTTTATTATTTCAAACGTCTTGTTATAACTTGTTATAAATATCTTCCATATTGGAAAAAATTTCAATCTTCCAACTACTCTCCGAAGATGACGTAATCATACAAAATATTAATAAACATGATCTAGTATAGGGCTACACACATTAATTCAAACATGTTGCCTAGAGTACAGATTATTTATATTTAAATTAATATTGGGAAGTAAACATTATGAGGTTATGTCATATGGAAGCCATGACTGAAGAAGGACATGATTTTGTCTGAAACCGTCGGTATCAAAGAAGTTTGAAAATGTATGAGGTGAGTCGATTAAAATATGTTCTCCACTCACTATTACAGATTATTTGTCAAGGCCCAAAGTTATACATATAAAATGTAATTAAGTTTTGTGATTTGTGTATTTATAATTGTTGGTATACAGCAAAATGATATATCTTATCATTATTATATTATTTTTAAGAATTTATATTGTCATATTAATACTCCTTAATGAATTGTGCTCCATTTGTAGTTGGACATGGTGTACACTTCCTAGTCACTCACTTATGATAAATTTATCATTGTGATGGTAGTGCTCTATCTGTATAGAATAAATATAGTTCCAGTATCATATTATAATAACATGCAAGTGATTCGTGAAATTTAAAAAAAAAATTAGAATCAATATGACATTTTTATTCAGAAATATGATGAAACAAAAAAATATATTATATACTGGTATATATTTATCATAAGTAATGCCACAAGTGATTTCCAATTTATCTAGAGGATTTGGAAATCAAGAGTGGTATTTGTTAGGATTTAACAAATAAAATTAAGCTGTTTACTCACAAATCATTATTTAAATATATTTTAAAATATTTATACATTTAATGTAAATGGTGATGTTTGAAAACAAATGAGAAATGTTTGGTTAGTTCATCCACTGCAGCTAGATCATATTATTTATTGCCAAATAGGATCACAATATTGTAAGAATGTAACCTAGTGAAGAAAAAATGAAACACATCAAACTGTATATTATAACTAACTTTATAGGTTATTAATTATTTTTTTAGGAAACAACTCCGTAAAATCATTATTTAAAAAACAATTATTGAATACACAATTATCAAATATGTAGTTCGAAGGAATCTATTGATTATTTGCTATATTCAACATATTTGTTCAAGAGTCAGTCACTGCAAAATAAAGCTCTGACCTGTTCAGATTATTAAAAAGGAGGATGATAAACAGAAGTAGATAAATATTGAGGTGAAACATGGCTGTGATTGGTTGTAAAACAAAATTCATTAAAACGTGATTGGTCATTGATTCCCATTTGGGACATGAGTTAAAAAATATTCTTCAATATTTTTCCTTTTAATCCTTACTAAATAGAGCATTACTTGCATTATTGTACATTTTAAATATATCAAAGACATAAAATGTACAATGCAATCAGCTGCAAATATGTAATTTCAGAACACCAATGTTTAATGTCATATATTTACATAACCCATACATGTTTTGCAAGATGGTAGCAAGTCTTCCTATTAATCCATAGGTCCAAGTTTGAATCCTGGTGGATAAGTGATTTTTAATCTCCAATGAACATCAAATTTAACAAGCTAGAGTTCTAAATATTAAAATATAATATAATATTTTGAAAAGCCAACATTTATACAATATAAGTAACAGATATTGTAATAGATAGATAATGGAAGCTATGGAAAGCGGCCAGATAAGAGAAAGACAACCAAGTAGAATACTTTTTAACAGTTAAAAAAAATTGTAACTGAATATACATAATATTTGGTTGTCAGAAAATGTATATATATTGTAAACTGATTCATTAAAATAATATTGTAATAAATACAGAACTGATTCATGTATTTTATGTCTTTCGGGCTAAATGGCCGTGATCTGGTTTTATTAAAACTTCACGTTTCGTCTACTACTGCGGTAGACATCCTCAGGAGATTCTGCATGTTCTTTGACTTCTTAACTTTTCAAATGTCGGCTGCAGACCAGTCTGCAGTCTGCCGACATTTGAAGAGTTAAGAAGTCAAAGAACATGCAGAATCTCCTGAGGATGTCTACCGCAGTAGTAGACGAAACGTGAAGTTTTAATAAAACGAGATCACGGCCATTTAGCCCGAAAGACATAAAATACATGAATCAAAATACCTGCCATGAAAGTCTACAATTTTACAAATACAGAACTGTCATAACAATAAAGATATTGTAAGCAAAACTTTCTTAATAACAAGAAAAGAGCAGGGTTTGGTATGAAATTCTAGCAGATAACAGACAAACAAGAATGTTAGTTCGATAAATGAGTTACGCTTATATACTAGAGTCATATGTAAGGGAAATAAAAATAAAGGGGAGCGAAGAATGGTGTACTAGCGAGCAAGAAAGAAAGAGGAGAGGTGAAAAAAGACAGACCAAAAAATAACAACCGTGCGCAGGTCTTACTCTCTGGTAGATGGCGTCAGCAGTCATAAAAGAGGAGCTACGGTAATTAGGGTGGTGTTGGTGGTGGTGCGGAGAATGAGTTTCCAGCCACTTGAATTAACAACCCCATCGAGCGACAGAAGAAAATGGAGCAAAAACAAAAAAACAAAAAAAAACATAGACGAGTATAAGTTTTGTATGGAAACCAATAGAATACCCAGTTACCACTAGTACAGATATTACTACAACTACTTCAAATATAATCATGAAAAGCAATGCCTGGGTGATACAAATTTATGTTAACTTTCTACAATTTGTTATTGTTTTAGTATGTGAATTTTTAAAACATTTAACAGTTATATTTAAAACTGTGAACTATTGGCTTATCAGATAAAATTATTTCACTCAAAAATAATAATTTTTATGGAAAATGACAAATTAATATAAATTACCATATATATATTTATTTCAGAGTTAAGACCATTAGTCCTTTTCAACCAATTAAAGTATATTACACACAGAAAAATTATGTAACAACATAAAATAAAATT
Source organism: Diploptera punctata (assembly GCA_030220185.1). NCBI lineage: Eukaryota > Metazoa > Arthropoda > Insecta > Blattodea > Blaberidae > Diploptera > Diploptera punctata. The sequence continues at coordinate 151,419 of JASPKZ010006818.1, forward strand.
TATATGTAGGTCTAAAATAAATTGTATTATTTTTAGTTTGGACATCTTACCTCAATATTAATATTGATTTGTTCTTGAACATGTTTCAAAACAATTTTGTTTAACATCAGCTTTCCCAGACTCATTAATATTGAGGTAAGATGTCCAGACTAAAAATAATATTATTAAAATAACCTCAAAATATAACTTCCTAAAATTAAATCTAAAATAAATACCTACATTTGTACAAACTAAGTTTAAACTAAAATGTTTTAAATAATAATATAGTACCTTTTTTATTTTTTAAAGTACAGCAAACTCTCAATTATCCATGTTAATTGGGACCGAGATATGCATGGAAAATTGAAAAACATGGATAATCCAATTAAGTTATTAGGCGCCATGGAAGTTGATCAGAAATTTATTTACCCACTTTAACACTACTTAAATGCAACAAATATTCATAAAATGTTATATTAAATATATTTAGCTGCAAGTCATAATTATCATTAATTTATTTTACTCGTAAATATGGAAAAAAAGTGGGACTATTTCCTGTCATGACCACTCTGGTTACAACAGTTATTCAAAATGGCCATCATAACCAGTGATAACTACACTAGTAACCACCGATAACCAGCAATAACCACACTAGTAATCACCGATGACCACACTACTAACCAGCAATAAACCCACTGCCACAGCATATCTGTGGTTTAAATCCATAACAACAAACTTTCAGTGACTCACACAATGGAAATTTCTAAAATTGTATTGTATTCTCAGAATGTTGGTTGGTACGTTAAACGCGTCAGGGGAGGGGGTTGTGAGTGAAGGTTACTCTATTGTGCTAGTTTCTAAGCACACTTACAGTAGCACGTTTAAAAATAAAGAATTTTTTCATAATAATACAAAATACAGTACAGTATTTATATTCATTTTTAAAAAATAAAGTAAAAAGAGCAATGCCCAGATAATCCACAAACCGGATAATATGTGCATGGATAATCAGGAGTTTGCTGTAATTAGAATTGAGGAGATGGATAAAAAAGGTAAAAAGCCAACAATTGACTATTACAAAGATAAATACCAATTAGATAGTATAACTGCCACAGTATTGATGATTGGGGCAAGAGGTACTGTACCTGGATTTTTAGATAAATGTTGGAATTTCTTAGATTTGGACAGAATGTATCTTTCTAAAATTGCCATCGCTGCCATTAGAGGATCAATTTCAATTTTAAGAAACCATATTTACAAAATTTCTACTTTATAGAATATACTTCAATTACATTTTGAAATTTTTTAATGTATTTACAAAATGTATTTCGTCAATTTTGAAAATTAATTGTCTGTATCACTTTGTCCTTGTGGCAATCCTCTAACGATGAAAGTTTTATATAATAAAAATAATTTAAAACATTTTAATACATGGCCTCAATTGTGACAACAATGAATTCTAAAAATATTGATAAGTTTAAACTAACTGAAATTACAATTATGCAATAGAACTAGAGAAATGAAAATAATAAGAAATCATCAATTAATCTGTTGAATGATAATTACAAAAGAATGATTTAAATTTATTTTAAAGTAAGCTAATATTCATCAGCCCCTTAATATCTTGTGATAGGGAATTCCAAAGTCTAGCTGTGGATACAGTATAGGAATTAACAAAAAATAGTGGAATGTCAAGAAACAGATTCTGTGCGAGTGTAATCAAATTGTAATTGGAGGATAGGTAATGAAAGTGAGAAATAGCTTCGTATAAAAGTAAGAATAATTTTTAATACTAAGGGAATGAATTTTTTATAATCATAGAGATGGAGACAGCAAAGTTCATGGAAGGATGAAAAAATATGGTCATTAACTGTATAAATAAATAAAGGAAAAATATACATCACTTTTTACAAAATTCCTCAATTGTTAAATTGTCTAGTAATTGTGTATGATTTATAACATTATAACTAATTTACTAACATTGTAGATGGTGAAGTAAGAGATTTAAAATATTGATTCTTATTTTCATTATAGCTCCAAAACAATGCATTTCTAAACATGAATTCTTTATCAGAACTTCTTATACTAAGTTCTCTCTACAATCCCCAAGAGTGTGTAATAGGAATTCTGAACTAATGTATGTTCGTACATGGTATGCCATTTTTTATATCCCATATAAACAGAATAAACATTTTTTAAAAATAATTAAGCATTATGTAAATTATTTTATTTTATTTAATTTCAATAACCAAAATTAGGTAATAGTAATGAAAAAAAAATTCAAATATATAATTTACACAGAATAATCATTATATCTCATATCAACAAGATATTAATTATTTTGAATTAGTTATTATACAAAACATTATTTTTAATATTAATAATTGAGATGGTGACTGGTAAAATGGAACATATATAGGAACCATGTTCTAAGAGAGATTCTAAATTTTGTTTTTATCTGTAAAAGAATAAAAATAAATGTAAAATTTAAAATAAAGTTGTTTTTACCTCACATCATATCCTGTCTTCCATTTAGACCAGTTTCAAAAGCTAGGTGGTTTCATCAATGGTAATTTTACGACCAATACCACACAACAACCGTAGTAAAATTACTGATGATGAAATCACTTAGGTTTTGAAACTGGGCTAAATAGAAGACGTTAATATGAGGTTAAAAAAAAATTTTTAACTTTAAATTAAATCTCATAGTAGTGTTTGCTAAAATAGTTAAAAAAAATAAATGTGTTTAATTTCCTTAATCATTAAGAAAAACAAATAGCTTTTTTTTTTCTGCAAATAAATCAAAACTTTCAAGACATGTTCATTTCTAGCGTCCATCTATTACAAATTTAAAATAAAATGGTTGAGTATTAAATTATATATAAATTAACGATAATAAATATTATCAATGTATAAATTCCAAATAAATCCAACAAACCAATAGTTCACAGGACAGAAAACATAAAATTATGCTTGTAAGTTAAAGTGTAGGATTGTTGAACAAAAATATTTAACAGTAATTTAATGCTTTAAAATTAACTTAATAAATTTATCAAAGAGAAATAATAAAAAAAATTAAATAATAAAGTTTGATATCGTACCCCATCAAAAATATCCAGAACTTCGTCCCACCACTAGAATGAAGGAAAACCACAATTAGAAGAAAGCTCAACAACTACATGAACACTACAACAAAGTACAAAGTGTAAAAATCACAAACATACATTTATATGGGACAATTAGATTAAGATTAATTATTTATTTTATCAAAATTAATGTTTTTTTTGTTAAATTCTGTATTAAATTAAAATTACAATTTCTTACTTTATTTCTAAAATTATGGAAAATGTGGTGAGAAAAAATATTAACAATTCATAATATATTATAAATAAAATATAATTATTTTAATTTCAAAATTAATAAAATAATTTACTAAACATCAGCAGTAATTCTAGAGGAAATTTTTTTTTAAATTCACCTTAGAATGTATGGTAACAAAAAAAAATGTATATAATATTGAAGTTTATTTATTAACTACTTGCAAAAAAGAACCATAGATCTACAATGTGCATAATAACAAAAAAAAAAAGAAAAAGATAATTAATGAATTATATAACTGATATAAGAATAAACTTGTATCAAACTAAATTTATAAATAGCTTTATTGATTCAGATTTATCTCCAATATTTCAAGATTATAATTTTATGACTTTAAAAATGGATCAGCTGAAAAATTTTATTCAAACTCTGAAATCTCCGAAATATCAAAACTACTACATATATATTTGAAGAAAAAAAAAATATACGCATAGACACTCCTTCGGTAAGAAGTGTTAAATTTATAATGAAAAACATACTGCATATATTTTTACGTTAGCAATACTCATAATAGTCGTGAGCAACCCGATGGTAACCGATGTAGTTTGAAACCTTGCCGCGTACCTTGCTGCTTTATCCAAGATGTCGGACCTTGAAGACTTCGATCATGTTTTCGGTATACACGGAGAAGAGGAATTTGATAGAGTCTACCAAAGAATTCAACTGGAAGAACAGGAGAATCGGCATAATATTGCGTGTCGCAGACGTGTTTGTATACGGTATTATTTGCGGGATGCAAGCATAAATGCATTCCTCTATAGTAGACGAAAATAACGGAAGTGGTTTTATCGCTGAGAATTCTGGGTAATTCGTTGCCAATATTACGAAAACGTCGAGTCTCGTGCATGACCGATAAGTCGGCCGTTAATTCGTTCTCAGCAATTGCTCACGGTGAATCAGCTCACTAGTGATTGGAAGTAATTTGAGTAGAGAGTAATGTTCTAACATACGACCCTACGTGCTTCAGGTCCTTTGCTGGGCAGATATATGGCAATAATATGGTCTATTTTCAATTTACACAATAATAATAGCTAGAGGTATTACTGTACCATCTGACAACTTCTATTTGAAGTATTTTTAATAAGAATATTCATTATTTTAAGCAGTAAGCTTAATTAAGCTTTACCACTTAAAAGTAATGAATATTCTCATTAAAAAATAGAAATGTTAGTCTTTGTATCATGTCTCAAATGGTGATAATGGACTGCATACTGAAGTACAGAGTCAGAGATCCAGGGTTCAATTCCCGGTTCAGACATTAACGGCCGCATGCAAATACATTAGTCTCTACTCAAATTACTTCCAATCACTGGTGAGCTGACTTTCCATGAGCAAGTGCAAAGATTGAATTAGCTACCCACTAACTGGTCATGCATGAAAGTCATCGTTTTCGTAATATTGGCAAGAAATTACCCAGAATTCTCAGCGATAAAACCACTTCCACTATTTTCGTCTGCTATAGAGGAAAGCATTTATGCTTGCATCCCACAAATAATACTGTATACAATGATGTCTGCGTCGTGCAATATTACACCGATTCTCCTGTTCTTCCAGTTGAATTCTTTGGTAGACTCTATCAAATTCCTCTTCTCCACGTATACCGAAAACATGATCAAAGTCTTCAAGGTCCGACATCTTGGATAAAGCAGCAAGGTACGCGGCAAGGTTTCGAACTACATCGGTTCCCTTCGGAATTCTCACGATAAGTTTCTATCTTAAGTTACCTTGTCAGGTAGCTTACGAATTTCAACAATTATTATCACATGAACAGATTTTTGAGTACACAAAAATGTATTTGGATGCAACTTTCTCAGCAGAGTACAGGCAGAGAACGACTTTTACGGTCTAATGCATTCATAGATTTGAGCCTAATTGTTCTTTTAAAAACATATGTACATATATTTTTTTTGGGTTTAATGAAAATATTAAAGAAATGTAAGTTGGTTTACTGTATTTTTTAAGAGCCTGTATGAAAGAAAATATGCTTTAATATACAATTTGCTGGTGTCCTGATAAGATATGCAGCAGTTCACAAACTTACATGTACAAATAATTTCTAATTTATCAAGTAACAGAAATTAAGTGAATTTTATTTTTTTTCCTCTTAGGGATAATCAACTGATTCACTATTTACCATTTACATTCAATGGGAATTTGAAATTAGGTACATTCAAAAGAATGTATTTTATACAATTAGCTTAATTGAATTTTATATCATTACTTTAATATATTTTTAGATGTTTTATATTTAAAAAAACATATGTTATTCTCATTTTGATTATAATAGGTTTTGTTTTTTACTGTGCTCACAAGATGGTGCTTTTGTTAGAAAGTGAAAATGTGCCAAAGATACACACTACATATACCAGAAAGCAGATGAAATTAACAATGAATTCACATTATTTACCTGTTTTGTCTCTTTTTCAGATATAGAAGAATGGCCTGGTTCATAATCTTCTATTCTTCCTGGTTGATTTTTGTAAACTTCAGTAGCATATTTGATAGATGAAGGATGAGGAACATATCTACAAAAATAGAATTAATAACTAATTTTTGTTTTTTTGTTTGTTAGATTCAAGGTCTACTCTCACCAATAAAAATATGAAAGTATCTAAATATTAATGATGTTTTTATTATTGATTTAACATTTCTCACTGAAAGATAAATTATATTTGAAAAGAAAAATTTTAGCCTAGACCTAGACTCGAACCCGGGACCCTTGGCTTTCCGGGCCAAGTGCTCTACCAACTGAGCTACCGAGGCGAGTTATGATCTAGACGCAAATTTTTCTCTTATATACGTTGTAATTCCCTATCGCCAAATGCTTTTGAAACCATTGCTTCTATCTTTGCAAATGGTGGCTTCTTAGTTAAGAAGACATTTATTGGGAATTTAACATTACTTTATAAAGCTAGTAAGGCTTCTAATGATGTTTTTATTATTGATTTAACATTTCTCACTGAAAGATAAATTATATTTGAAGAGAAAAATTTTTGCCTAGATTGTTTTGGCGATAGGGAATTACAACGTATATAAGAGAAAAATTTGCGTCTAGATCGTAACTCGCCTCGGTAGCTCAGTTAGTAGAGCTCTTGGCCTGGAAAGCCAAGGGTCCCGGGTTCGAGTCTAGGTCTAGGCAAACATTTTTCTCTTCAAATATAATCTAAATATTAATTTAAAAGTGTATATAATGTAATTAGCATTTATCTGAATGCATTATAGTTATGGGTTCAGTTGGGACTTTGTTGCTCCTCATGCAGAGTACCTAATTTTTATTGTCAGGTTAATTTTTCACTTTGATAATCAATAAAAATGAGTTGTATTTCACCTCATAATCTGTGATCTTCAAGAATGGTACTGCATTTTCAACAGGCATCCCTCTCTTCTTCAGCCATCTTTACGACTGTCGAACCTCGGTCTACATCCTCATCTTCAAAGTCGCCATCTGATGTTCATTTGATGAACTATGAGATCAAATCTTGCTCATGGGAACTTCAAAATTCATGGATCTAAATTTGTTCTTCTGAATGTATATCTTTTCCCAAACTATCAATTCCAAGGGTTCTTCCAAATGTTTTAAAAGTTTAGCTTCTTTTTCAAGGTATATGACTCCTAGCAAACTATGAACATTTGTAAACCCTTGGAATTTGACAGTTTGAGAAAAGATATACATTTAGAAGAACAAATTTAGAAAAAATTACTAATTATAATAAAAGTTTGGAAATTATTAATCAAGTTATGAAGCCATCCCTTGTACAAAAAAACACCAGATTATGTTTATATAACACTTTGGCTAGACCAGTGTTGACCTATGGTAGTGAAGCATGGACACAAAAAGATACCATGAAAGAAAAATAATGGCTTGTGAAATGAGATTCATACGCAAAACAGCGGGGTTATACCAGATGGGATCAGAAAAAGAACACCAATATTTTAAAAGAATTGAAGACTTCGCCAATTTTTGGAATATATTAAACAGTACCAACTAAATTGGAAACACCATCTTGAAAGAATGAGTTCAAATCGGATCCCCAAAACTGTTTATAATTATATACCAAGATGACGAAGATCTCTGGGCTGTCCTATGAAATGCTGGAGGAAAAATTTTCTATAGGATCATAACAGGCCTTAGCCTAATACTTGGAAGGAAGAAGAAGAAGAAATTTAGATCCATGAATTTTGAAGTTCCCGGTGAGCAAGATTTGATCCAAATTTTCATCAAATCAGCACCAGATGGCAGCTTTGAAAATGAGGATGTAGGCCAAGGTTCGACAGTTGTAAAGATGGATGAAGATGGGAGGAATGCCTCCAGAAACTGCAGTACCATATTTAAAGATCACAAATTATAAGGTGAGATAGGACTCATTTTTTAAATTAATTATTAACTTGAAAACCTCATAATGTTATTTCCCATAATTATTTTATGAATAATTTTTCACTTACCGAGATCTAGGTAATGTGCTTGTTGTGAAATCATTTTCCTTATTTTTGATCCGCCGTCTGTCAAGAGTAGCATATTTAGCTGAATATCCAATATCAGAATCATAAATGGCAGGTTCAGGTTCGGAGAGATATCCTCCAGGTGCTGTGTAGGGGTAGTGTCCTACAAGACAAACAATATCACCACTTCATTATTTAATACTATTAAATTACTCTTATTTATGGTAAAAAATTCAGTGTAGCAAACTCACAATTACTGATATAACAGGAAATAAAGACTGACTGGAAAAACAAATAAAAATAACATACAATAGTTATGTATGCAACAAGGGATGTAAGTAGTACATAAATAGTTGAGGAAGTGTTTGAGTTCCCAAAAATCATCCAGCCAAAATCATCATCCTTATCATTATCATCCTTCACCAGTGTGGAAAGCAAGAGGAAGCTACCACACATATAATTCTCTAGTTAAGCTGCAAAGCATAGCATGAAAATGCTATGATTGCAGTGAAAGGCCAGCCGTTGGGCAGAATTACTACAGAATAGGATAAAAATTAAGATGAGAAGTAATGCTATAAGGTAATTTACAATTTATATAATGAATCAGAGAAATATTTTTCATCTCACCTCATAAAGTTCTGTGATTTTCACAGGGCCAGTTTCTGGGGCCATTGTTCGTATCCTCATTCAAAACTCTTGACTGTTGAAATTCTGCCATTACCATCAACTTCCAAACTACCATCTGGTGCTAATTTTATGAAATTTGAGATTAAATTTTGCTTGCCGGGAACTTCAAAATTGGCACCAGATGGCAGTTTTGAAGTTGAAGGAAATGGCAGAATTTCAACAGTCAGAGTTTTGAATGAGGATAAGAGTGATGGCTCCAGAAACTGATCCTATGAAAATCATGGAGTTTTATAAGGTGATATGTAAAAAGATTTCTCTGACTTGTGATTTTTTTTAGAATATTTTATACTTAAAATAAATTATTTATTACCTCACCCTATAAACTGTCTTTTATAATAGGTGATATAAAAAGAATAGTTTACACTTAAAATAAATTACCTATTACCTCATTTTTTATAGTATAAGTTGAATGAAATGTTGATGTTTGTATCGTCATTTGAATGGTGTAATTGGACAGAACTCTAGTATGTAGAACTAGAGGTCCAGGGTTCAAATCCCAGTTCAAACAATAATTTTTCTTTCTTAAAATTAGATTCTATCCAGAATTGGAAAATGTTAATCCAAATAAAAACATTGAAAATATGAAGCTTTAACGCTAAAAAGTAATGTATAAATTCTCAATAGAAATACTTCTGAATAGAAGCTGTCAGTTGGTATGATGGTAGTGACAGCTATTAGCCTTCGGAGGAACGAGAATTGAATAATATTTGAAGAGAAAATTTGTTTGCCTAGACCAAGACTCGAACCCAGGACCCTTGGCTTTCTGGGCCAAGAATTGTATAAGTCGAAATAAATGTTAATGTTTGTATCGTCATTTGAATGGTGTAATGGACAGCACACTAGTACGTAGAACTAGAGGTCCAGGGTTCATATCCTGGTTCAAACATTAATTTTTCTTTCTTAAAATTAGATTCTATTCAGAATTGGAAAATATTAATTTAAATATAAACATCGAAAACCTATTACCTCACTTTATAATCTGTTTTCTACAATAGAATTCAGATTATGAAGTGGGGTAATAAAGAATTTATTTTAAATTAAAAATATACCTCACAATATTAATTCCTATAAAGTATCAAGAATATTTTATGTTGTTTCTTCTAGTTCAACATATTAAGTTAATTAAGGAGGCAGTCAAATAATTTATAATATTCCAAAATATTACTCACCAACATAAATTCATTTTCAACATCAATACTGTGTCACATCCTTCCATGAAGTAACATGCATGCAGCTACTAGTAGCAAATATTTTGGCCAGTCTTGCTGAATTTATTTATATTTAACTTTGTGTGGTAACTAGGCTTGCTATATTGCAATGTGTAATAAATGTATTTTATTATAATGCACTATAACAAAAATTGAATTATTTAAAAGTGCTCTTGTGTTTATATATAAAGCAAAAGCTATAATATAACATTATTTAAATTGCAGTGCTTATGAATTTCATGCCTAATTTGTCAAAGTGCATTTCTCTTACATGTATGTACATTAACTGTCATGTATTACTGTATATATAAAAAAATCATGGACCACCGCCTCTAATTGCTAACTTTTCTGTATAATTTATTGAATTAATAGATTATTTTCATTATTTTGAGTAAAAAATTGGCTTTTATAGCCAGTTATTTTCTATGCAATTTATGTGAATGTAATATGTTTTTTTACAAAAGAGTAACATACTTTTATTTAGGTAAAATTTTTTATCACTCATCTCATATTATTCTTCTCATTTAACTATAAACTAGATTTGGAACTTAGTTTCTGTTCCATCCTCAGTATTATCACGACCGTTGTTCTGTCATCTTGAAGAGCCGTCCTTCGCTCCTTGCATTGGCAGACTGAAAAACCTCGAAACCAGGTCATTCTCCCCAGGAATTTCAAAGTTCATCAATTTCTTCTTTCTGCTCTTTTGAATGTAGATCTTTTCCCAAACAGTGAGTTATTTTGGTTTTCTATTTGTTTTAATAATTTAGCTTCCTTCTCAATAAGATGTTTTTTAGACCATGCATGGGCAACCACTGCAGACTTTTCTACATAGCCACAAAAAATGGTTTTGAAGAAAGAATGATATACAAGAAAAATAAACAAAATTTATTAATCAAAGCACTCTTCTGAAAGAAAAAGAAGAAAATGTAAAATTCAGGGAATTCACATATCATCCATTAAAGCTCCATAAGTTTCAAATTTTTTTTTAAGATTTCTACATAAGGTTAGCACCCAAAAATGACTACAGCATCAGTATATTGATTAGGCCTAATAAAAATGAGAAAATAAAAGAAGAAAACAAATCAGGGATTTATCAGATTAAATGTGAAGAATGTGAGAAATTCTACATAAAAAAACCAAAAGAAATTTGAAAACTAGAGTGAAAGAACATCTCAGGAACGTCGAGAAAGGGGAAGTAGAAAAGTCTGCAGTGGCTTCCCATGCATAGCCTGAAAAACATCTTATCGAGAAGGAAGCTAAATTATTAAAACAAATAGAAAAACCAAAAGAACTCACTGTTTGGGAAAAGATGTACATTCAAAAGAGCAGAAAGAAGAAATTGATGAACTTTGAAATTCCCAGAGAGAATGTCCTGATTTCGAGGTTTTTCAGTCTGCCAATGGAAGGAGCGAAGGACGGCTCTTCAAGATGACAGAACAACAGTCATGATAATACTGAGGATGGAACAAAAACGAAGTTCCAAAACTAGTTTATAGTCAAATAAGAATAATATGAGGAGAGTGATAAAAAATTTTACCTAAATGAATATACCTCATAGTGAGAATTCCTAAAATAAGTAATTAAGTGTAACATACTGTTTATTAAAGTGAATCTTCAAGATTAAGTTACAAATAAACATAGAAATATTAACATATAATATTATTTTATTTTTATCTATGTTAAAAAAGAGACCGATTTGCTGTTAAGATTTGAAAGAAAGTTTAATGCTAAATTAAGATAAAATTGAAATGTTAAAAAAAGTTAAATATAAGATGCTATATACAAAGCATCTTGGCATTGTTAAAACACAGAATGCTTAAGTGCAGAAAATGTGACAAGCTCTTATGAATCTATGTTAAAATGTTATTAATATATAATATTAACATAATATAAATTTATTATCACCTCTTCGTGGTTTATATCGGATTGTGACATAATCGTCTGTAAAGAAAAAAGTGAATTTACAGATAACAACATGCATTAATATCTTAATAATTAGGACTATGCAATATAATATTGATTTCTTAATAAATTATAAAATATCAGCAAATCAATAGATAAAATGATCAACTTTGCACACTGATAACTTATTATTCTAAATTATAGCAAATAAAAATTGCAAGGACTATATATATATATATATATATAAACATATACATATGCTTTTAGAATATGTGAATAAATGAATTCTCCAAATGAAAATTTTTCACAAAAAAAATATATATATTAATTCTCACTTCACAAATCTGTCAAACATCATTATTTTAATTTAAAAAATTATATTTCTAAAAAAAAAAGACAACTTTATGGAAAAAGTTTTAATTACTCTTCTTCATAATTTAAAATGATGTAATGGGCATAATTTAAATTCAATGAATGAAAGAGTCACTTATCTTACCTCATAGTTATGTTTTTTTAAACACAGGAACTGCAGCTTTCAAGAGAACATCTCTCTCATTTTCAACCATATTACAAGTAGAGTCATAATATTGGTTGAAAATGAGAAAGATGTTCTCTTGAAAATTACAGTTCCCATGTTTAAAGAAAACATGAACTATGAGGTAAGATAAGAAGTGACTCATTCATTTATTGAATTAAGAACCTCAATATTTAACTATGAATAATTTAAATTGCCATATAAAATGATAAATGTTACTATATTTTTAAGTAGGCTATTGACAAAACAATTTTTACTTAATTAAAATATTAGCATTTCATTACAGACTCCAATAATTGTTTGTTCTCTTTTGTTTCTCATATCAATGCATTAATAAACAAGGTTATATTTGAAGAGAAATATGTATGCCTAGACTGGGGTTTGAACCCAGGACCTTTAGCTTTATATGCTAATGCTCTACCTTCTGAGCTATTCTAGGGATTTAGATTGGAGGCCTAGAATAGCTCAGATGGTAGAGCATTAGTTAAAGGTTCTGGTTCAAACTGCAGTCCAGGTGTACATTTTTCTCTTCTAATATAATTTCTCCTTCAGTGAGAAATATTAAATTTATAATAAAGACATCGAAACAAGGTATTTTTAATTTTTTCAAGTTTATCCATTAATATAAAATTACTGACATTTTTATTTGAAAACTTTTATTGATGGTCATAAAATTAATGGAATCAATGTTTTAACATTAAGAAAATGTATATTCTTAATTTCAAAAAATAAATTTGTCCAAGTCTGGAATATGTTAAACTAAATATAACATCAAAATAAGAAAATGTAATAAAATTAATGAATTTTATGTTTATTCTTACCATCTTTTCCAGCTCGATGTAGTGAATCATACATTCGTTTATACCATTTTGCTTGGTTTGCATCTTTGACTTCCTGAAAACAAAATAAGTTATTGCTAGATGTAATTTTTTTTTAATATTCTCTTTTAAGTAGAACACACTAACATTAATTGTAGGCTGCATTCACTTTAAAGCTAAAAAATTAACTTTGTTTTCATATCTCATAGAGAAGTTTGAAGAAAATAAGAATTCTAATGCCAAATTAAAATTAAAAAAAGATTACTGTTGAAATAAAAACCTCAAGGCTATTATTTAGTATTTTTTAAAGTTGTATTTTTTATTATATATACTATTATTTAGTATTTTTTACAGTTGTATTTTTTATTATATATAACTTTCCTCATTAAAGGATTGCCTCAAGGACAAAGTGATATAGACAATTAACTTTTGAAATTGATGAAATACATTTTGTAAATACATTAAAAAATTTCAAATTGTAATTGAAGTATACATACTATAAAGTAGAAATTTTGTAAATATGGTTTCTTAAAATTGAAATTGATCCTCTAATGGCAGCGATGGAAATTTTAGAAAGATACACCCTGTCCAAATCTAAGGAATTCCAATCATAACCATAGGCCTACCCATTGCATGGAATTTGGAACTTGTTTTCTAAAATGAATGCAAAGATATATTTCTTATATGGCCAATAAGATTTAAACTAAAATAGTAAGCATTTTTAAAGATTTTATGGAAATTAAAATATATTACTGCCATAAAGGTACCAGGGGTAATTTATTGAAATTAGAGCATATTCTCCTCCTTTAATGGCAATAACAGCTAAACCAAGTAGTTCCTTCTCTAATCCTAGTAAGTAGGCTATGTATCTGTATGTCAGAGGTAAAATACACCATGTCCACTTTTTACAAAATTGAGTTAACACCATGTCCATAATGTGCATTTTGTGCTCTTTGTAATGATATAGAACACTATATGTCCTGTGACAATCATTGGCTAAATGAGACAGCTGAAAACAACACCTTGTTCCATTGAAGATATAAGTGGAAATAATATGTTGTTTTCAAATGCTGGGCCTTGGCACCAAAGCCAATGCGTTCTTGCTCTCCAATATTTCTCTATGGTGGATCCAACAGGTAATACTTCACAGGTTTGTAGGTGTTCTTCATTCATTTCTTCATCTTTATTGCATAGAGGACAATTTGGATTCGTGTAGATTCCTATCTTATATAAATGTTTGGCCAAATAGTCATGTTCTGTAAGCAGTCTAAATTTTGCTACTGTAGTTTTACGTGGAATTTCTGGAATAATATCTGGCTTCTTTACTAAAATATTCCATTTTTTGTCTTTGGCTTTATTTCATAGGTCTTGGTTTTGTTTGATTTTATATTTTTTTTTAATTACTCTTTTTATGGATGTGAAAGGTAAGCTTTTAGTAGTATTCTGAATTAAATTGGAGCCTTTTTTGGCAAGAAAATCAGCAGTGTCATTTCCAGCAATTCCACAATGTGCAGGTATCCATTGCAATTGAATTCTTTTCTGTAGATTTTGGAGTTGTTGAGTGGAAATAATATTAAACTTGCTCTCTTGTAAAACTACAGTTTTGTGACATGATCTCTTTTACCTCCGACAAACAGATACATAATTCAATTTTAGATTTCAAAGTATAATTTTAAGTAATTTCTATTAAAAAATATCAAATATTTTACATGCCAACAAATTAAAAAAAAAGTATTCATAAATATTTTTAAATTGACTGAAATGTCTACCCAAATAATACTTACAATTTGAGTTCCATTCTGATATGCATGAAAGAAGAGATTGTAAATAATAAGATATCAGATACGAGAAAATTAACATAACAGTACAATTTTTGTAATGTTGCTTAAAGAATAAATATTACCAATATTTAAACTATATGATAATAAAATTAATACACTTTATAGATTCTATACAGTATATCTAACTCACCGATCGTAAAACAATAGGAATTCCTTCTTTTGTCGTTGGTCCAATCCCTTCAAATTTCCTAGGGCCAAGCTCAACCATCTTCTTGCGTTGTTCTCCATCACTTTCATATTCTTTCTTTACGGAATACACTGCATAGAAACAATAGAAACATAAATTATATAATATTTTATTAGGAAGTTTATGCAGACTCTAAAATTTATTTTTAATAAATTATATAGCCTTCTGCCTTGTCACACAGTGGGCCCGGGTTAGATTCCCGGTCAGGACAAGCTTCATGTGTGAGATTTTTCTCGGGTTTTTCTTCACCTGTAAGACAAATGTCAGGAGGCTTTGAGGCCCAAACGGTCCCCGAACATCATCTGGCCATCATCATCATATCACGGTGTGGAAACGGGAAGCTACCACACCTATAATTCCTTAGTATAGCTGCAAAGCATAGCATGAAAATGCTATGATTGCAGTGAAGGGCATGCCCTAGGGCAGAACACTATAGATAGATAGATATAGTTAGTCCTGGTTGACTAGTGGTTACCATCCTTGTCTCTAATTATGAGATTCACAAGTTCAAATCTGGTTGGAGTTGATAGATTTTTCAGGCTATAAAATTGTTAAATTGTTTCCTTTAAATTTATTTCCACAATGATTAATATAAAGCATATTAATATAAAGCTCGATGAAGGGAAGTATCATATATTTACAGCACATAAAAGAACCTCAAGCCTGAAATCAGAGGACTCTGAAAAAAAAAATTGTTGACATATTCAAGCTCAGATTTCAATTGCATTACTAATGAAATAAGCTGTTAAAGAGTGGCATTAAATAAAATTATAATTTACTAAAATAAATTATGTACTTCAATTTAATTATTACAGGAGTTATGTTTGAAGAAAAACATAGAGATAGGGTTGAAAGTTTAGTTGTGTTCCTATCTATGGTTTTTCTGAGAATGAATGGAGAGTAATGTAAAATTTTAGAACTAAATCCATTAAATATTGTGTGTCTAATTGTAATATTACACGATAATAAAGAAAATATAACTAACTAACTAACTAATTGGCATTATCGAACCCATAGGTTCATGGCCGTGTGGACATAAGCTCTACATACATCCCTATCCTGAGCTAATGTTTTCCAATCATTCCCTGTATAATCTACTTTCCTCAAATCATAGTTAATGTTATTCTCCCACCTCATTCTTGGTCTACCAACTGGGCGTTTTCCCTCTGGTTTTCCTACCAGAAGCTTCCATGCACCTCTTTCATTCCTCATTCATGCCATATTTATACCATACTAATTAGATGCATAAAATAATTTATTGTCTTCTTCTTCTTCTTCACCTCACGGGCTAGGCAAATTGCCTGTTCCGCCTCACAGTTGTTCTGTCCATCTTTTCACTGGCCTTCCTACATTCCTTGAACCTCTTGGCTTGTAGTTGTATGCTGCTCTTGGTAATCTTGATACATTCATTATTTCCACAAGTGTAAACCATTTCTCTCTATATTCTCCGATTTTCTCATCCAATGGATATACATTTAACTCCGTTCTTATATCTTCATTCCTTATCCGATCCAATCTTGTGCAGCCTTTTGTTCTTCTAGGGAAGTTCATTTCTGCGCTTTGTATTCTATTTTGCAATTTTTTGGTCATTACCCAAGTTTCGCTCCCATAAAGTAATGCAGGAACTGCCAATGTTTTATAAAACTTCAATCTAGTATCTCTTCTTGTTTTATTCTTTAATGTTTTATGTATAGTTCCGCATATCATTTGAAATTTCGACAGTTTCATATGTACGTCTCTTTCAGTTTTTGTGTTTACAGTAAAATTACAACCCAAATAATTAAAATTTGTTACTTGTTCCAGAGGTTTGTTGTCTATTACGATTTTTGATCTTATATGATCGTTTCCCCAAAATGCCATTATTTTTGTTTTTTCTTTTGATATTTTGAAATTATATTCTTGGCATAACTGATTTAATTGATGTAAAAAGTATTGCAAATTATTTCATTTTCTTGAATAATAACCACATCATCAGCATACATTAAAACGTTTAATATTTTAAAACGGTCCATTCTTATACCTATATTAATAATACTTTTCCAATTTTGGATGATGTCATTATTATATATAGGTTAAAAAGGGTAGGTGATAAACTACACCCTTGTCTTACACCTCTATTTATTAAAATAGCTTCGGTCTTTGATCTTTGTATTGTATTTTTTAAATAATTCATTATATCGCAGTGTTGGGAAAAGGGATACAAGTCCAAGGATTGAATTTTAGAGATATTATGCAAATCAAGTCAACAAAAGTTTCAATATTGTTTGCTGAAAAAGAGTATATGTCATTCGCCCATTAATTTCTTATTATAGACTAATGGATCATCCCTCCATTACCAGCATTAGGGTGGGCCGAAAAAACTCATTTTTTTATTTCGAAGTTGTAATAGCGTGGAAAAGTTGCGAATTATATAGCTAAAAAAAAATTTAAAAGTATAAAAATCAGTTGACATCTTCTGGTCGCGCAAAGCTCTGAGGTTTGGCAAAATATGAAAAAAACTTCATTTTTGCAATATTTCTTTTTTTTTAATATCAAGTAGGTATTGCTGATCTTTGCTAAGTCAATCAATACTCCGGAAGTTATTTATCAAATACCAAAAATTTGTAAAAATATATCTTATTCATTATTCTGGCAAATTTTGGAGCTTATGCGTGACCGGAAGATATGAACTGATATAAACCAAATTAAAACACAATGTTTTTAGGCTCTATTTGAAGACGTTACAAACTATTACAATTACTAAAGCATCTAATTAAATATTAAAGAAATAATCTCAAAAATTAAGTTTTTTTCATATTTTGTCAAATTTAGAGCCTTTGCGCGACTGGAAGATATCAACTGATTTTGATATATTTTTTCTTTTCTTTTGTCTATATAACTTTTCCACTTTTGCACTTTTCCACGCTATTACAACTTCAAAATAAAAAGATGAGTTTTTTGGCACACCCTAACCAGCATATTATGATCTGTAGACATTTTTTCAGGCTTTAGGCTGCAGGTATGAGGCTTTGAAATTCCCGATGCAGAAACTGCATCCAACATCCTCAAGTCCTGCCATTCACTAGCGATATGGACCATTCCTCCATAGAGCTGAAATTATATGATTGTATACATAGTGCTGAGAATGCTTGGCCTGCATAGCAGACTGGAAGCATGTTATCTAATTCTAAATTTAAGTGGATGAATTTCTCAACTTATATTATTACCATTAAAATAATTATCTACTTTTGTCAAAGTTGTTGAAAATGATCCTCGTACCACTTTTTTTATATCTTTTAAAAATGATTGGATTCACAATATCATTGACAAAATTATTAAAATTTGTTAAAAATATGGGACAATTCAGTGACAAAGGTAGGTTCTGGCTATAATATATGAAGAGAAAAATTATACGCTCAGACTGAGGCTTGAACCCAGAACCTTTGGCTTTCTAGGCCAATGCTCTACCAACTGTGCTACCTGAGCAAGTTACAATCTAAATGCAAATTTTTCTCTTATATACACTGTTAATTCCTGTATACCAATTGCTGCCGCATACCAAATGCTATGAAACCTTTCTTCCTATCTTGCAAATGGCAGCTTCTTTATTAAGAAGACATTTATTTGGAAATGTTACACTACGCCGTAGCGTAGTGGTTAAGGCACTGAGCTACAAGCCGGAGGGTCGAGGGTTCAAGTCCCGTTGGGGTCAGGATTTTTAAACTGACCCAAACCCTCTGGTGGCACTATGGCCCTGGGGTCGACTCAGCCTCTAACTGAAATGAGTACCAGACGCTTGTTCTGGGGTAAAGGCGGCCGTCACGCAGGGCTGACAACCCGGCTGACATAAAGTGCCGATTGTCTAGAAAAAGTGGGAGCCTTAACCTCCTACTACCCCAAGGGCCTCCTGAGGCCTGTTGTGGGATCACTTTACCTTTACATTACATTATAAAGCCAGTACAGTTTCTTTCATGTTTTTATTATTCATTTCATACATCTCAATGATGGATAAACCATATTTGAAGAGAAAAATTATACGCTCAGACTGGGGCTTTGAACCCATGACCTTTGGCTTTCTAGGCCAATAGTCTAAGAGAAAAAAAAAGTGTTTAGATTGGAACTTGCTCAGGTAGTTCAGTCGGTAGAGTATTGGCCTAGAAAGCAAAGATCCTGGGTTCAAGCCCCAGTCTGAGTATATGATTTTTCTCTTCAAAGTATGATTTATCCATCATTGAGATGTATGAAATGAATAATAAAAACATCTGGCTGTAATAATGAAGTTGAGAAATCTGTGCACTGAATTGAGTGTTATGTACTTTACTGACGAACCAATTATTTTCACTTTATTGCTTATTCTCAACACAACAAAAAAAATAATGACAGTGTTTGTATATTAGCTAGCTTTAAAAAAATGATGTAAACATAATGGAGAAAATAAAAATCATACGAAAATTCATACTTACAGATTTCATTTGGAGAAATATATGGTTTATCTCCCTCCTTTGAGTTCATCTTGTGATCCAAGTATAAAGCTCCTCTTGGTAACTGACCCTCTGAAATGGAACAAATCACATTGATTAAGATAATATGTGTTTTGAATTGATAGAAGGAATCATATGATTCAATTAAGAGAGAGAAGTTATATAGTATCCTGCTGGAATTTGGATTTCCTGAAAAGTTAGTTAGACTTATACGAATGTGTCTAAATGGCACAAAGAGTAGGGTGCGTGTAGGGAAACAGTTTTTGGACACTTTTGAAATCCAGAATGGGTTGAACCTAGGAGATGCACTATCTCCTCTACTATTTAATTTTGTTCTAGAGCATGCAATTAAATCTTTAGAGAATGAGGAAGGCTTACAACTAAATGGTATTAATAAGCTGTTAGTTTATGCTGATGATGTAGTACTATTGGCCGATGGCGAGGAGATACTAAAGGACAACACGCACACACTACTGGGTAACACTAAGAAATTAGGACTAGAAGTAAATATCAATAAAACTAAATGTATGGTCACACATTGAAATAGATTATATAATGGAAATGGACAGCTAATGACAAATGAGGGAAATTTTGAGGAAGTGGCTGAATTCAAATACCTAGGAACAATAATCACAAATAGGAATGAGATGCACAAAGAAATTAAACATAGGCTCAATTTTGGAAATGCATGCTATTATGCATTGCAGAGACTCTTGATGTCCCAACTCCTTTCAAAAAATGTTAAACTGAAAATATATAAAACTATTATTCTACCAGTTATATTATATGGTTGCAAAACATGGACTCTTACTTTAAGCGAGGAAAGGAGATTACAAGTATTTGAGAATAAAGTACTTACGAAAATTTTTGGACCAAAGGGAGATGAACAGACAGGTGAATGGAGAAGACTGCATAACAGTGAACTACATGGTCTTTATAGGAAGCCAGATATATTAAGAACACTTAAGTCTCGTAGACTGCGATGGGCAGGACATATTGCACGTATGGGGAATGAAAGACTTGCATGGAAGCTTCTTGTAGGAAAGCCAGAGGGAAAACGCCCAGTTGGTAGACCAAGAATGAGGTGGGAGAATAATATTAACTATGATTTGAGGGAAGTAGAATATACAGGGAATGATTGGAAAGCATTAGCTCAGGATAGGAATATATGGAGAGATTATGTCCGCGCGGCCATGAACCTATGGGTTCGATAGTACCAGTAAGTAAGTAAGTAAGAAGGAATTCAGTCTGATAATAATTAGAAGAAATACAAACCTCTGGCTTTTTGTAGGAGAGTAATAGTCGGATTTTGTGCTCGAGGTAATTTGATACTAGAACTGCTGGAAGCAAGAGCAGATAACCCTGATGCAGGAGCACTTTGACTTTGTACAAGACGTCGGTCTATTGAAGTAGAGATTGTGGAAGAGACCACCGATTTCTCACTCGTTGGTGACTGGATGGTTGATCCCACACTCACAGTACTATCGTCTCTAGAATGTTGCTGTTGTAGAGATGAAGTATGTTGCCAGGGTGGAAATACAGAAGAAAATGTTGTTGTAGTTATTGTTGATTCCTGTGTCGTTATTGGTGTTATTGTCGATTGTTGAAAATTCTGAAACAGAACAACATAACTTTTAAACATTTTTTCAATGTTTTTATTTTAAATTTGCCACATTGAAGGACAAACTAATATTCAAAGGAAAAAAAATTCTAATAAGTAATCTGCCATCTAGCAAAAGTTTCTTTAAGTGTTCGCACATGCGCAGAAGAGATAAATAGAACAATTTGCATATATAGGTAAATATTTAATAACTGTAAAAAATGTTATAAGTATCATTGCAAAATGTTTAAAACAATATGAAATGTTAGTAAAGACAGAAATAACACTAAGAAATTGGGACTGGAAGTAAATATCAATAAAACTAGATATATGATCACACATAGAAATACATCATATAATGGAAATGGACAGCTAATGACAAATGAGGGGGGGCTTTGAGGAGGTGGCTGAATTCAGATACCTAGGAACAATAATCACAAATAGGAATGAGATGCACAAAGAAATTAAACATAGCCTCAATTCTGGAAATGTGTGCTATTATGCATTACAGAGACTTTTGACGTCCCAATTCCTTTCGATAAACTTTAAACTGAAAATATATAAAAATATTATTCTACCAGTTACATTATATGAATGCGAAACATGGACTCTTACTTTAAGGGAGGAAAGGAGATTATGAGTGTTTGATAATAAAGTTCTTAGGAAAATTTTTGAACCAAAGAGTGATGAACAGACAGGTGAATGGAGAAGACTACATAACAGTGAATGGTATTTATAGGAAGCCAGATATAATAAGAACAGTTAAGTCTCATTGACTGCGATGGGGAGGACATGTGGCACAAATGGGGAATGAAAGATGTGCATGGAAGCTTCTGGTTGGAAAACCAGAGGGAAAACTCCCAGTTGGTAGACCAAGAATGAAGTGGGAGAATAACATTAACTATGATTTGAGGGAAGTAGATTATACAAGGAATGATTGGAAAACATTAGCGCAGGATAGGGGTGTATGGAGAGCTTATGTCTGTGCCGCCATGAATCTACGGGTTCAATAGTGCCAGTGAGTTAGTAAAGACAGAAAAAGTGCATAGATCGAAAGTATTACAAGTACATAGAGCAAAAGTATGGAAAATCATAGGTTGAGGTATTGTATACTTGAGCCAAAATTAAAAAAAAAAATATTTGCATTCCTTTCGAATTTACTAAAAATTAGAGACTGTTTTGTTTTCCTGGTGAATTTTTTCTATAATTGAGATAACTAACTTAGTTACAAGAATGTTAAGATTGTTTCTATGAAGGATCTATTAACTGGTTGTGCTAGAATATACAGTTTACAAATTGTAAATCATCCAAGCTAACCTCATTTCTAAATATATGCATGTGTGTGGGCTTTTAAGTAAATGAGAATCACATTTCCCGTAACTTACTTCTGGTTTGATGAATGTTGGGGTTGAAGTACCACTTCTGTTCTTCCTCTGTAACTTAGGAGACTCAAAGTTGACAGGTCGGAACTCTTTCCTTTCAGAAGTGGGGCTGGCTCCAGCACTTTTTGGAGTCCACACCACTGGGGGTACATCATCCCCTTCTTTTTTTGTATCTTTTTCTTTATCCCTGTTACTGTCTCCAGAAGTTTCTAAAGATGATTTTTGTGATGGTGACCAAACCCCTGTTAGAAAAGAAAATACACATTATAATCACTAGCATATTCCTTAAACAGGATATTATGCAAATCTTAAACAACATATTGCCACTTTTTTCACTATTAACAAAAATTGTTCTGTAAATTAAAAAAAAATTGATTTGAAAGAATATTTTAATAATACAATATATGGTAATAAATAAGTAGTCAGCTTTTTACAACTTACCTCATAATTGTCGATTTCTTGCAGACTATAGTTTTGATATGTTATGTATCATTATAAATTCCATCTAACTGTTGAAATGTTGGTTGGTGATCCTGTAGGTTGATTCCTGCTCGCTCTGTTGGCTGATTGATAAACTTCCAAATTGAATCTTTTCCCCCAGAAATTTCAAAATTCATTACCTCCCTTTTATTTTGTTGGATGTGAATTGTCTCCGAAATTGTGAGTTCCTTAGATTTACGGGGTGAATCATAAATATGGCTATACGTTTGATCGCGTTGTGTGATGAAAATATTATCATTACAGGAAATATGAAATTACCGTTGGAAAGCAATTATTCAAATTACAAAAATGGAATAAAACAATACAGTGTAGAACTTACGTCATTAGTGAAAATGGCGTTCAATATGCAACAGCAAATTGCAATTGCTGCATGGGCAATAACGTATGCTAATGATCGTGAGGCTGCAAGACGGGCAAGACGTGAGTTTAACGTAGCATTGCAGCCGTCGACTGTGGGGAAGTGGAGAAAACGGCTGCTGGAAACGGGAAGGATGCAGAAAATCAAACCTCCTGGAAGGCCTCGCATTAGCGCGGATGCAGAAACAACGAAGAGAATTGTGGATGCGTTCGACGCTAGCCCACAAAAATCAACCCGCCAAGCTGCACGTGAGCAGTGATTTGTTTTGTTTTGTTCTGTTATTGTAATTTGAAGGATTCCCTTTTCAATGATAACATCATATTTCCTTTAATAATAATATTTTCGTCACAAAATGCGATCAAACGTATAGCCATATTTCTGAATCACTCTGAACATATATAACCGTTTCAGTAACTGTGAGCTCCTTAGATTTATCTAACTGCTTCAGTAACCAGTAACTTGGTCAGTTGATCACTGAAAAAGTTTTAGATAAATCTAAGGAACTCACAGTTTGGGAGAAAATTCACATCCAACAAAATAAAAGAAAAATACTGAATTTTGAAATTCCCAGGAAAAAAGATTTAATTTGGAAAGTCATCATTCAGCCAACAGAGGGAGCAGGAATGAATCTACATGATCACCAACTGCCAATTCAACAGTAGATGGAATTGATAATGATATGCAATGTATCAAAACTATAATCTTCAAGAAATCCACGATTATGAGGTAAGTTACAAAAACCAACGACTCATTTATTAAAATAAACCTCATAATGTCACTTCCTTTAAATATTAATAATAATAAATGGGGTTTAAAATCAGATTAAACCAATATTTTCTGTGCCTTTAAGTTTGGAAATTAAATGAATTATGTAAATCACACAACACTTCAAATTAATTAATAATTAACTTTCACAGGGAAAGAACACTTTCTTCTATATTGCAGTTTCGGAGCTTATCTCCATCTTCAGTAGCCTCTGGTCGACCGGTGTTATGTCGTTTCTTGGCGGTTTTCTTCTTCCTTCTATCTGTGGACCGATGAACCTCTGGATCAGGTCAAAATTTGCGGGAGTTTCGAAATTCATGAGTTTATCTTTCTTGTTTTTTTTTTGGATGCTGATTTTTTCCCAGACTGTGAGTTCTTTTAGTTTATCTGTGTGTTTGATTAGCCTAGCTTCTGTATCGATTAAATGTTTTTTTCTGAAAAACACACAGATAAACTAAAAGAACTCACAGTCTGGGAAAAAATCCGCATCCAAAAAAACAAGAAAGATAAACTCATGAATTTCGAAACTCCCGCAAATTTTGACCTGATCCAGAGGTTTATCGGTCCACAGATAGAAGGAAGAAGAAAACCGCCAAGAAACAACATAACACCGGTCGATCAGAGGCTACTGACGATGGAGATAAGCTCCGAAACTGCAGTATACAAGAAAAAGGATATGAGGTGAGGTAATAAAAACATTAATTTAATTCTTTAATTAATAATATTAACATGGAAAATTTAATGAAATGCAATTTTGCATACTATACAGTTATGATTCCATTTAACAAAGACAAGATTCTAATTTTTGTGTTTAAAATAACTGATACACAGCTATTAAACGACTGTTCTAACAAGGAATTGTCAATAATTGCACGCCAAAACCTGCCTTGAAATTCCTTCCACAGACGCATTGTGATGTACCAAGGCCATGTCCAAAAAAAAAAAATCTGCCATTTTTAACTGCAACACAGTAAAATCCAGCGCCAAATGTCTCATTTAAACTATACAGAAGTAGTAATATAATGTACGGTTAAAAACTATATTATAGTTTTTAACCGTACATTATATTACTATGAACTAATACCTCAACGGAAAATCACCATGAATTTTACTAATATCGACTATACAGAAGTAACAGAACTGGTGAATTTGTAGATTGGATAATCCTCACTATCTGCCGTCCGTGCTGCATCCTGCCTAACTTTACTCAGCTCTTATTTAAGCAGGTAGTCCATTTGCTTCACACAGTGCGTCACCATTGCTGGATTCTGGCTTCGATTTCTGTGCCTTACAGTTAAAAACGGCAGATAACATTTTGGACAACGCTTCTCTGGGAGAAATTTCAAGATAGGTTTCAGCATACAATGGTTGACAGTTACTTGTTAGTTATCTTAATAATTTTTTATTAATTTATTGGATGGTTTAAATAAAATGAGATTAATGCTCTTTAGATAGGACACACTATAATATACAATTTAGTTTTTAACTATATGGAGTCACACATAAGTTATTTTAATCCCTACCACAATAAGGATATCCAAAAACATACAACAAAATCAGGACATCACCAACATCAACAAACACACATTATAGAAAAGTTGTTAGAATATGTAGGCTCGAATCTATGAACGCATTAGACCGTAAAAGTAGTTCTCTGCCTGTACTCTGCTGAGAAAGTTGCATCCAAATACATTTTTGCGTACTCAAAAATATTTCATGCGATAATAATTTTTGAAATTCCTAAGCTACCTGGCGAGGTGACTTAGCAGAGAAGCGAATCATGAGCAACCCGATGGGAACCGATGGTAACCGATGTAGTTTGAAACCTTGTCGCGTACCTTGCTGCTTTATTCAAGATGTCGGACCTTGAAGACTTCGATCATGTTTTCGGTATACGCGGAGAAGAGGAATTTGATAGAGTCTACCAAAGAATTCAACTGGAAAAACAGGAGAATCGGCGTAATATTGCGCGACGCAGACGTCGTCGTATACGGTATTATTTGCTGGACGCAAGCGTAAATGCGTTCCTCTAGCAGACGAAAATAACGGAAGTGGTTTTATCGCTGAGAATTCTGGGTAATTTCTTGCCAATATTACGAAAACGACGACTTTCATGCATGACCAGTTAGTGGGTAGCTAATTCGATCTTTGCACTAGCTCACGGAAAGTTAGCTCACCAGTGATTGGAAGTAATTTGAGTAGAGACCAATGTATTTGCATGCGGCCCGTAATATTTCAGACAAATCCATCCATCCATAGTAATTCTGCCCGAAGGCAGGTCTTTCACGGCAATCATAGCATTTTCATGCTATGCTTGCAGGTTTACTAGGGAATTGTAGGTGTGGTTAGCTGCCCGTTGCTTTCCACACTGGTGAAGGATGATGGTGATGATGATAAGGATAATGATGATGGCCATATGATTTCGGGGACCGTTTGGGCCTTGAAGTTTTCCTGACATTTGTCTTACAGGTGAGGGAAAACCCCCGATAAAAACCTAACCCAGAAAAACTGCCCCGACCGGGGATCAAACCCGGGCCCGCTGCGTGACAAGGCAGCACGCTCCTCGAGAGCACAGCGGTGGACTAAGACAAATAATAAACCTATATTTAATAAGATGTAGGGAAAAGAACCCCAGAATGAGAAATAAAATAAATTAAATGCAAGCTAAGATCAATTGAACTTCTTGCTGTCACACTGAAACCAGACTACAATACACAAGAGTCATTTAGTTAGCATGATGTAAATCCCTGAACAGGGAGTAGTTAAATCCAGTTAAGAAAATTGAAACTAAGTTTAAGGGACTGAGACACGCTAACCACGAATCTCAAATAGCAACTAGCCACTATGAGTAACCACTTTAGTTGGGCTTAGTCCTTTAGGGAATAAGTGCCACAGATAAAATCTTGACTAATTCACGAATAGGCTTTTTAAATCTATGGTATGAAAATGTTCGCCAAGTTACTAAATCTTTGCGTCAGAAGATAAGTACATGAAAATAGACGACTTCTAAAACTTATTTTTTCAGTTTGCAAAAAAGTATTGACAAGTTATGGATCGGTGCTGGTAAACAGCTAAGTTATAACAAGGACCCTGGAGACGACGGCTTTAAAGCTCAGATACCCCCGTGATGGCAAGTGGGCTGAGATTACGTGCAGCAGCAAAGGGTTGGGAGAGAAAACTTTTACATCAGGGCTGTACAATTCCCATTTCATATAACAATTATGTACGCCTAAGAGACATTACTAGACCTCGGAAGTTGAGGACCTATCAAATACCTTTAAATAGACCTAAAGATATCCTAAAAAATACTTAAAAATTGAAAAAAAAAAAAAAACATTAAAAGTGTTGCAGTTGCTAACGAGTGGGTAAAGACAACCTTGCTGCCTTCATCCTCCGCTCGAGGTGATTTTCACAAAGTGGTAACTTCTTAGAAAATTTGAAGTCAAAATACAATAGTTCAGGCAGTCAATAGGCTAGTGGTTAAAAATAACAGGGTATTTTGTGAGGGATCAGTAGTTTTGTTGCGGAACAAAAGTGTTTGGAATGTGAAAAGTCTTTAGAAAGTAAAAATAGATAGTATTTTTTAAAAAAAGTTGGAAATGAGACTTGATTCTGCTGTTTCTTGAATTATACAAATGGTATAATTGTAGTCAAAAGAAGGTAAAATTGCAAAACAAAACAAAAAAAATCCAATAAGACCTAAAAAAAGGACCAATACGGCAAAAAAGTCGAAAAAGGACAAATCAAACCTACCATTTTCTGGCCTACAATAACTAAAATGTGTGTGTATGTATATGTATATATATATATATGTTATAATTAAATGTTTAACACTGAGCAATGCAAGCTTAATATGGAATGATAAGAAAAATAAATGCCTGGACGGGATTCGAACCCGGATCTCTGAGTCTGTACCTCAGCGTGATATCCATTACACTACCAGGCGAATCCAATTCAAACACTTATTTTTCTTATATATGTATTATACTCTCCATTATTACTAGATTACTAGTTCTCGCGACATCTAGTAATAATGGAGAGTATAATACATATATAAGAAAAATAAGTGTTTGAATTGGATTCGCCTGGTAGTGTAATGGATATCACACTGAGGTACAGATTCAGAGATCCGGGTTCGAATCCCGTCCAGGCATTTATTTTTCTTATCATTCCATATATATAGGATCTTCGGGTAATTTGGGCCCCTATTTTGAATGCTTTTTTCTTCTTTTAATTAAGGGATTTGAATTTTGTTTAATTACAGTGATTATCATTAGTGTTGTAACTACGAAATAGCATTGTTAATTTATTCAAATATGGAAACATCTTCGTAATTTATAAACTTTTTTACATTACAAAAAATGTCCACTTTTACTTCCATATTCGGATAAATTGGACCCCAGAGTCCACTTTAGCTTTTAGTCTATTTTTAAGTTTATTTCCCCTATTAATTTATACAGACAGGCACAGATTAATCTGAAAATATTTACGACTGATCATAATTAAAAGCGTTGATATTTATTTCATGTTTAGAAAAAATATTGTTAATTATAACATTCACACGGCATTCAACTGCAGAAAGTGACGGTCTTTGGGTTTAGTAAAATTACAAGGATATTAAATAAAATTAATTAAGTGAATGGTTTTTACAGAGCATCCTCATTGATAAAATATACGTATTCGTGTAAAGTGGACCCAGAGGGTCCACATTAACCTAATTACTTTGTTATGTTTAATTACTTTATACGCCACCATGTTACGTAATATAAAACCAAACTCGTCAGTATATTAAAATAGCATCTACATAATATAATATATTTAGGAGTTCTTTCAACATTTGTAATATTCAATAGCAGAAATTAAGAATTGATTCTTAACTTGAAAAACTTTTAAAGTGGTCATTTTCATAAATATCACAAATAAACCCTTCTTCGCACAAAGAATAAAATAAACTGGCCTTGAACACGTCAGAGTTGATGAGGGGAAGAAGTTAAAATATTTTCTGTTCGAGGGCAGCGCCAATTAAAGAAGATATTAACAGGGTCCACTCAAACAGAAGGGTTCACATTACCCGAACTTCCCTATATATATATATATATATATATATAATGTTGGGCTTCGTCTACAGACATAAAAAAAGAAAGGATTTTTCCTCAACTTCCGCGCCTCAGACATTACAAATTATTGAATCTGGCTCACTGTAGATTTGTAAACACGTAATAAAGAAAGGGTAATTTTAACAGGTAAGATTGCGTGTCTAATATTGTTACCTAATCTCCTACAGAGTGTTCTCAAATTGATGTATACACTTTCTTGAAACGTCATTTCTCAGCAGCGAAATGAAACAGAAATAATTTTTTATTGTGTTGTATTCCTTAAACTTCC
Organism: Diploptera punctata; assembly: GCA_030220185.1. Lineage (NCBI taxonomy): Eukaryota > Metazoa > Arthropoda > Insecta > Blattodea > Blaberidae > Diploptera > Diploptera punctata. The sequence continues at coordinate 180,845 of JASPKZ010006818.1, forward strand.
TTAAGTCCGTACATATTCAAAATGTCCACCTTCTGCTGCAGAACACTACCAACAACGACGTCGGACAGATCTACATACCGCCTGGATTGTTGCCAATGGAATATCATTGATGACATGTTCAAATTGATCTCTAGGCTCTTCCAGTGTTTTGTGATTTTGTGTCGTACGCCGTGGAAAGTTTCCCAAAGGCAGAAGTATACAGAGGTTAAATCGGGATCGACACGGGAACTCCGAAACACTCCCTCTTCGTTCTATACATCTCTGATTGAATGTACGATTGAGAAAATTTCTCACATCAGTATGGAAGTGAGGTTGAGCCCCGTCTTGTTGGAAGTAAACCTCATTGTTATTTTCAAAGAGATAATTAAGACATGGAATAATGACTTCCAACATTTCCTGGTAATCACTTACATTCTTCGAATGATAATTTCGCCGCCATATTTGTTTATAAACACATGAACGATGAACGTATTACCATGCTTTTCCAGTGCCTTCTACAACAAAATTGTATTTCTGTCTCATTTTGTTCTGAGAAATAACGTTTCAAAGAGTGTATACATCAATTTGAGACATACTGAATTTAATTCAATATAGGCTACGAATGAAGTAACACAAAAACGGCATAGACTATGTTCAATATGAATGGAGTTGTCATAGAGTGAATAGTCAATTAATTTATCCATTTATGTTTTACAACATTTCTCGGCACTTGCCTAATTCTTTGCCTTCTTATATAGGCTATATGTATATAAAGACCAGCAAATATGTCGGATAGTCGTTCAGAGCTATCAAATAACAATGTAAACAACAATGTTTCCGATGTACAAATCACCAGTCTCTGTTTATAGTCTCAAAATGTTTTAATATATTTATTATTTTCTATTATTTTTAATTAATGACGTCCTTTAACCCTTAAATTCGTAATGTATCTTTTTGGATACATCAGTTGCTTCAATTAATTCAATATTTTAAATAAATCAGAAGAAAACGAACAAAAAGAAACAGCTTAAATGTGTATGTAATTATACAATATACCTAATAATAACAGTTATACAAGATTTCGTTTTCACTGCGGTCCGCCACATTTAAATAACTAACAGAAGAAATTTGTGTTTTGCTAATTTAAGGTTAACAGCTGAAGTCATCAGTGTTACAATTCAAATATGGACGTGAAAGAGATAGAAAAGGCGCAGAGGCCTCTTTTTAGGTTTGCTGTTCTTTTACGTGCCTAAATTCAATTTCTCCTAGTGTAAAAGTAGACCACTAAGAAATAAATATCAATCTGAATTGTCGATATATAACGCAAAACACATTTTCATCGAAGCATTATTAATATTTTATTTAATATTAGGTCTATTTATAAACGCTTTAACATCAAGGTTATCGCGTCTTAGGATTCTTAGGCGTAACCATTAATGTGTGGAAGTATTGTGGTTTGTAATGTGGTTTTAAATAAAGTGGATATGATAAATATTATTAAGACGATTTTAAAGTTTTCTGACATTTATCTTATGAATTATGATCTTGAAGTAGATTTCCAGGCTGTTGGCTGTGGTCTTGAGGCTTTTGATGTTCCCCGACGATTTGCCAGAGACTGCGTCCGTCATCCTCAAAGGTTGTCTTAAGACTGGCAATTTTGTCGATTGTATAAATAGGGCAGACAAAATTGCCAGTCTCAAGACAACCCTTGAGGATGCCGGACGCAGTCTCTGGCGAAACGTCGGGGATCTTCAAGCCTGATAACCACGACCAACAGTCCGGAAATCTACTTCAAGATCATAATACTAACTCCGGCCGTGAAAGCCTAAGTCAATACATTTGTCTTATGGCTGAGACAGGATATTTGTCCCGACCGGAAATCGCGGCCATGAACCTACGGGTTCGATAGTGCCAGTGAGTTAGTTAGGCCTATTACTGTGAATTGTTAATTTAAAAAATTTAAACAGTATTACTGATAAAATATCCACATTTTTAGCTTTTATTTTTATGGAATAATTTTACTGGATTTGTAGACGAGGTTAGAGGTCCTAAAAAGGATGTATTGATCAGTTCCAGTGATGCAATTAAATTATTTCTGCCTGTTTCGAATGAAACTATAAATTATGGATGGCAAAGACGCAGAATAATAAATTTGTTCCAAGTATTGCTAATATTGAATTGAAAATACTACATGTAAAAGCGTGCATGTGGGATTTGAGTTCAATGAAAGGGACATTTTATGAAATGTTATAGGCGTAGTGTGTAGAAGCCGAATAAAAAAGTTTATTATGTGGGATTAACATATAAAGCTGAAACAACTTATGGAGGTTCACTCTAATTGTAACCTATAGCGTCTTAGTGCGACTTTATAGCAATTCTGAAAATATTTCGTATTTCTGAGCAGGGAGATTAAATATTCCGAAAGAAGTCATACATGATTTTTACCTGACTCGTTTAACAGAAAATTGTATGTGCTTATAGAGTGAGTTATTGGAAAGAAAGAAGATTTGGAACTGTTGTATAAATTATTTTTATGTTAAAGAAATGCGGCCTATATTGCGCATGTACGCACGCACACACACAGATATATATTAATATTTAGTAGTTGAACAAAAAAAGATTCAATGCGCAATCTAATTATTATCAATATACTCCTGGCGCGACAGGCCTAGAAGGCCCTTAGCCTACCAGCCGGCTGCTGGCCCCTCGTATCCACATGTGTCAATCACATAGGTAGATGATCATCAGCCAGTGTAGGGGTGACATGTGGTCAGCATGTCGATTCCCCCAGCCGTTATAGCTGGTTTCCTCAACCTGGAGCTGCTACTTATTGTAGCTACCCAAATGCCTCACGATGCTGGGTGGGCACCGGTCCCATACTGACCGAAATACCATGAGAAAATTTCTTCCCCCATGGAGACTCGAACCAGCTCAAGTCTCGTAGCTCTGCGCCAAGGCTTCCTACCTTAACCACTCGGCTACGGCGCGGGACAATTATTATCAATGCATACCTTTTTTCTAGAACAAAATGTAAAAAAATTCCCTTGTCTGTATCATTCATAAAGATATATCAAACATGATTAATTATTTTAAACTACTATTTATTTCAATGAAAAAACCATGTTGACTGGAATGTATCGATTAATTCAAGATTGGGGCATTCTGCAGTTCATGTTTTACTCGTGAACTTGGTGTCTTTTGATTGGACATCGGTTTAAAACTCTGAATAGGAAACGACAAGTCAGCGAAAGAACGCTTCTTACAGAAAATATTTCACTTTGTTCATTCAGCAGTTTGTTCTTATCGCGTTTGCCACCATGCAGGAACGGAAGGTCCTGTTCCATTTTATGACGTGTTTATGGGAATATACACACCGTACCGAACGTCGGCGATTCTACCCAAGTGAAACAACCCAGAAAACTAAATATTTCCTCAAAAGAATGTACGAGTATTATTTACTGTTCTATATGAAAAAATGAAACAAGGAAAAACGAAAAACGAGAAACATGAAAAAAAAAACTTTATTTAAGCTGGCACAGTTAAGGTCATAAGGCCTTCTCTTCCACCCAACCATCGAATAATAAAATCATACAACAATTAAATACTTAATACAATTTAGAAGGTTAAGGTAGGAAGTCTTGGCGCAGAGCTACGGGACTTGCACTGGTTCGAGTCTCCATGGGGGAAGGAATTTTCTCATGGTATTTCGGCCAGTATGGGACCGGTGCCCACCCAGCATCGTGAGGCAATTGGGTAGCTACAATAAGTAGCGGCTCCAGGTTGAGGAACCAGCGATAACGGCTGGGGGACTCGACATGCTAACCACATTTCACCCCTACACTGGCTGTTGATCATCTATCTCTGTGATTGACACATGTGGATGTGAAGGGCCAGCAGCCGGCTGGTAAAAGGGCAACCGCTGAAAAGTGGAAAGACCCTCAATCGGAATCGGAGAAATATTAATAAAATATAGGCTGAAAAAAGCACAATGCGGATGTGGTATAATAATAGCTAACACTAATAAGGCATGGAAGAGAAATAAAATAAAGCAAGAGAAGCTTCCTAGATGTATGTAATCTCGTAATAATGAGAATATATGAAAAGAAGAAAATTAATGTTTATACTAGACTTGCTCGATGGCGTAATCGGAAGCTCACTGGGGTATTAATCCAGAAGTCCGGGTTCAAGTCCGTTCGAGCATTTATTTTTCTTATGTCATATATGTATGTATATACATATATAGTGTGCAAAGGGTGATATAAAAGGATAATTGTAGATGTGTGTGGTTGCACGAAGGAAGATATTGGAACGAAGAAAGATATAACTAGAATAAAAAAAAAGAAATAAGGAAATGATAAAATGTACAATAAAAACAAAAAAAAAAACAAGATCAAAGTTGCATGAAAAAAGACATCGAAATGAAAAAAGGTTGTAAGAAAAAGTAAAATATAAATAAAAACACAAAGAAAGACAATTCAAAGAAGAGCAAGAATAGTAAAAGAAGAAGAGAATATAAGATGAATAAGAAGGATAAAAGGAAGAATAAGAGGAGGAAATAGGCAGAAAAAAGGGGTAGAAGAATAGCAAAACGAAAATGAACAAAAGAGAACCAATAGAGAAATAAGGAGGAAGAGGAGGAAATAGCAAATGCAGAAAATGATCGAGAGTAAATATTTATTAAGAAGAGATTAAGGGGAAAGTAAGGGGGAAAAAGGTAAACAGTAGAAGAAACTATTTTAATTTTACTAAAATAGTCTCTTGACTTTTAATAGTTAGATATATATCTTACACCTATATAAAATGAGAAAATGTATATCCCTGGTTTTGTTCCGAGGATTTTTTAAACACTTTTCATGCAGTCAACTCCTGAAATGGCTGTTTGCCAGGAGTAGAGGGGTAAAGGGAGAAAAGCTATAGGTCGCCACGGACGTATCCACTATTTCCTTCCTTTCAATGGCTCCCCTTAATTTATGAATCACAAAAGAGCCTATTAAGTTCTTTATTTGCTTCAACGCCTTCTGGAATTGTGTAGCTATTTCGCGATAATGGATCTGAACAAAGGAAAAGATTTCTAATCTAGTAACAAGAATTATACAACTTTTCAATAAATTCCAGTACCTGTCAGTGTTATTTCAAAAGAAACACGATTTAAAATTAATTATTGAGTACTGTTTTTCAATACGATATTATGTTTTCATGCCTGTGTTTCATCCTAGCCGTTTGTAGATTGCAGTTAAAAATCTTAAAGAAGAAACTCTTCCCTTCACTTGATGTACAAATTTCAACCTTAAATTGTAGATATTTTACACGCTTTATATCAGCTTGACCTGTATCTATGTAACGGAATCTTTGAACACGATTTTCACCCACTTAAAAACATTGGATAGACTTGAAACTTTGTATACTTGTAAAGGACCCATGGCAATACAATAATTTCATAATTTTTTTTCTGAAATCCTGGCCAGAATCATCAGGAAAAAAAACCGGTATAATAGGTTACGGACTTATCGACTTTTTAGTCAGTCGTTGTAACAGCTCAGTTGGTAGAGCGGTGGACTGTAGTGGTATATGATTTCAGTAATCCATAGGTTGATTGCTCATATCCGGCCCGGAGGATTTTATTTAGAAGAATATTAAGCAATTAATCATGGGATTTCTGTTTATGACAATCAATTAAACTAAAAATAAAAAAGACAGTTTAAAAAACTAAAACAACACACTTTATTAGAAAATCAAAATAAAAAAATAATATTTAAAAAAACTAAAACAACACGCTTTATTAGAAAACCGAACTAAAAAATGAAAAATAAATTTTAATTTCCAACACGCTTGGGACAAAATTAAAGTGGTCAACAAATAAATAATCTCCAACACATCTAGAATAAAACTAGAGCTATCTACAAAAAAAAAAAATACCATCAAAAGCGTGGGGTGCTTTTTTTGGTTTTTACGTTTCCTTCTTAGAGACTTTACTTTTACCAATATCTGTTTATTATCAAATATATTAATTGAGTCCGTCGCTGTGGCGTAGTCGGTAGAGTCCCTGCCTTCCACTCCGGCGATCCGGGTTCGATTCCCGGCGGGGTGACGGATTTTTAAAACAAATCTCAACCTTGGGACTGGGTGTGTGTAGTGTCCAAGTTGTACCCATTGGGTTTAATTCCTCTAAAAACATATATTAATTGATATAAAGCACCCCACGCTTCTGATGGTAAAATATTTTTTTTTTGTAGATAATTCTAGTTTTATTCTAGAGGTGTTGGAGATGATTTTTTTGTTGGTCACTTTAATTTTATCCCAAGCGTGTTGGATATTAAAATTATTTTTCATTTTTTAGTTCGGTTTTCTAATAAAGCGTGTTGTTTTAGTTTTTTAAACCACTGTGTAACAATACAGCACACAACCTCGAGACCATAAAAAAATCCAAGCGCGACAGGCCCAGAAGGCCCTTGGCCTACCAGCCGGCTGCTGGCCTGACATCCACATGTGCTAATCGCAGAGGTAGACGATCATCTAGTGTAGGGGTGACATGTGGTCTGCATGTCGGGTCCCCAAACCGTTATAGCTGGTTTTCTCAACCGGGAGTCGTTACTTATTGTAGCTATCCAAATGCCTAACGATGCTGGGGGGGGGGGGTACCGGTCTCATTCTGGCCGAAATTGTCTTCCGCCATGAGGACTCGAACCAGCGCAAGTCCCGTAGCTCTGCGCCAAGGCTTCTTGCCCTAACCACTCGGGTATGGCGCGGGACACCTCGAGACCATAGTGGGGGCATAATCACTTAAACATTATCTTGTCAAAAGATAATTTGAATTTATTAACTAATAATGAAAGTGCTGTCAGTTATCTGTGTCTGTCAAATGGAACGTGACGCAGAATATTATCCTGTCGCCACCGATGAGAGTCGCTGATATCTCCCGAGGCCAGCAACAAAGCATCTCTCTCTTCCTACAGGTTTCTAATAAAAGCTTCAACGTCTGTCCGTATCTCCTGTTGTAAATGGCGCGCGAGAAAGGAAAGGGCCTGTGCCAATCAGTGACTCACTCACCCACACACACACACTCTTGCTCACTTTGGAAATGCTTTCGGGCATCTTGGGAAACACCTCCCATTCAGCGACCATGCTTCAGCACAAGATCAATAATCTACAACATTTTAATGTTCCTTTTCACTTTTATTATATTTATATCATATGTTTGTTAAGAATTTATATTGTTTTCTTTATTTTGTTTTATTGCTTACTAGCTAATACCCGGCGTGCGCTGCTACACCTAAATAAATTTAAATTAATGTGATTTTATGTTTAGTTGAATAAGTAAAAGGAAAAATAGTTAAACATTTATAATTTTAGATACCCCATGCTGATTACCCGGCGTTGCCCGGGAATCTATTTATCCCGATCTTCTTCACATAAATTAACTGAAATACGAAAATTAATGTGTGTTATGTTTAGTTAAATAAGTAAATGGAAGAATTTATATCGTAATTATTTTTAGTTAACCCGTGCTGTTTACCCGGCGTTGTCCGGGAATCTACTCATCCCGATCTTCTTGGCATAAATGAGCTGAAAAAAAATGTACTTCTTATGATCAATTGAATAAGTAAAATGAAAAAAAAATATAAATATATATCGTAATTATTTTAAGATTCCCCGTGCTGATTACCCGGGAATCTACTTATCTCGATCTTCTTGGCATAAATTAGCTAAAAGATAAAATTCGTTATTGTGAGTTATCCGTAAAAGAATACCCGCCATGTGCTTACTATGCTTGCACAGGAATCTACATACTTGTCTGGATCTTCGTGGCATCATAAAAGACAAAAATGGTTATTATGAGTTATCCGTAAGACATAAACATATGCTGTCGCGGACTTTTTTGTAGAGCTTTTTGAGATATTCAATTCTGTGTATTTGTTATGGTTTTAGGCAGCGTAAGCCATTTAAGCGTCCAAAAAGTTACTTTTCACGTTTTCCACTACAAAGGGTGATTTTTAAGGGTATAGGAGATGAGTATCACAATTCTCTTAGAGCTTATGTTCATCCCGGGAATCTCCTGAACATTTTGCAAAAAGCCCCATCACAATCGGATCAACGGTATGGTCGCGCATAAAATACAAACAAACCAACATTAATTTTTATGTATTAGATTTTAATATGGTTTGATGTGTTTCATTATTTCTCCACTTGGGTGCACTCTTACAATATTGCGATCTTATTTGGCAATAAATAATATGATCAAGCAGCAGTGAATGAACATAACCTCACATTTCTGATTTGTTTTCAAACATCGTCGTTTACATTAAATATATACATATTTTAAAATTACTATAGTTAAATAATGATTTGTGAGTAAACAGCTTAATTTTATTCGTTAAATAGTCTCAACAAATGTCATTCTTGATTTCCAAATTCTGTAGATAAATTCACGACTCACTTCGTGAATCGTGAATTTATCGACGATTTGGAAATCATTCGTGGCATTACTTATGATAAATTATTTTAAAAATCCACTCTCCCGCCGATTGAGATGGATTTCGGCCCGACCATCCCGCAGTAAAATTATTATTATTATTATTATTATTATTATTATTATTATTATTATTATTATTATTATTAACGCTTTTAGCATCTAAGGTTCATATCAGACCTAGAATATTTAGGCGCGTTTGTATAGTTGTGTTTGTAATGTGTTTACTAAATACGTTCATTGGTTTAATTTTAATAAAATTATGAAGTGAGTCGCTTCATGTAGAAAGAAACAAATTCAATTTTTTATTATTGATTTCGTACATCTCAATGATGGATAAATCATATTTGAAGAGAAAAATTATACGCTCAGACCGGGACTTGAACCCGGGACCTTGGTTCTCTAGACCAAGTGCTCTACCAACTGAGCTACCTGAGCAAGTACCGATCTAAACGCAAATCTTTCTCTATATACATTGTAATTCCCGTCCACCAAATGCTATGAAGCCATGCCCGGTCTGAGCGTATAATTTTTCTCTTCAAATATGATTTATCCATCATTGAGATGTACGAAATCAATAATAATAACATGAAAAAGCCGTACTGGCTGTAATGTATAATTCCCAAATATGTCTTCTTAATAAAGGAGCCGCTATTTGCAAGATAGAAGCATGGCTTCATAGCATTTGGTGGACGGGAATTACAATGTATATAGAGAAAGATTTGCGTTTAGATCGGTACTTGCTCAGGTAGCTCAGTTGGTAGAGCACGGTCTAGAGAACCAAGGGTCCCGGGTTCAAGTCCCGGTCTGAGCGTATAATTTTTCTCTTCAAATAAAATTCAATTTTGATTTTATGAAATTGAAATTTTATGTTAGCGTGTTTTGCACTCCTAAACATATGTTTTCGCATTAAAAGGGCTTCAGTTTTATGAGTATTGTCTAACCAACAGATCTGTGCCCCCGTAAGCTATGCGAACCTTTTCTGCCTCGGTAAATCATTACCCTCCATGCATTCCTATCTCTCTCTTTTATTTCTCTCCTCCCACTACTCACAATTTTGAGCCTTCTTGAGGGAAAGATTATTTGTACTTGCAGTCCAGTGTTGTCAACTCGATATGAACACAGTAGCATGGAATGGTAAAAAAATATCATTAAGCAAATAATAAAAGCCAATTAGCGTCAATAGATTTACTTAAATACGAAGAAGTAATAATTAACCTTGCATTATTAATATTCAAGATCCATGATACTGTTTGGAGGAAGTTTGACAACATCCCTACACGGAAAGTTATCGTGGCTGCTGTTTGACGTGGTGGGAGGGAAGCGCGTGGAATGGAGTGAGTACAGGCGTTAACTTTTCTAAGAACGACTGCAGCGCTGAAGGGGCACAGATCCGTTGGTCCGATAATATATTGTTATAATTCTATGACCAGTATTAAAGGGGGAAAATGCATGTTCAAGTGCAGAACACACAAAAAAAACTCAATATCATAAAAATGCATTAAGTGTTTCAATTATGAGAAAACGATTACTAATAATGAAATTCCAACTCACTATATGCTTATTTGATCCTACTCGGGTTTAAACCCGGTACCTTCTAAATAAGAGTCTCAACCCTCTGAACAAATTGTCTAGTTAAAATATACTTAAACCTTGACTTGAATCAAACCTTCACTTGTACAGAGAGATGCCAGAGTACGGTTATACAAAACCTTAGCAAGACCTGCACTTTGCTACGGCAGTGAGGCATGTACTTTGAGGAAAGAAGAGAGCAGGAAACTTTTAGTGAAATGAGATTCAGGAGATATTACAACAGGATATACCAAATGGGATCACAAACATAGTGATGATATCTTGAAGGAACTACGTTTAGTAACGATCTTGAATACATACACAGATGCCAGAACAACTGGATGAATCATTTGCGACGAATGAGTTCAGATAGAATTCCGAAGGCCATGCTTCGTTTTTGTCCAACAGGAAAGAGATATCTGGGCCGTCCAAGGAAACGCTGGATACAAAATTCATCGGTGAGATCGTAACAGGCCTATAGGCCTAAGACTTGGATGGATGATGAAGAAGAAATATACTTAAATATTGTAATCTAGAGCTTTTGGAAGGAAGACTCAAGAAAGTGCATGGTGTCGAGCCTAGAAGATCCATAACCTACCAGCCGGCTGCTAACCTCACATCTACATCCTCTGATATTCATAGCTGCTTGTACCCCTTCTATCCAAGTTTTCTTCGGTCTTCGTCTCTTCCTCCTTTCCATTGGGATCCATTCCATAACAATTTTAGGCAATCTTTGCTCTGGCATTCTTTTCACATGGCCATACCACTGTAATCTTTACTTTTCTATAATGTCTATGATGTCTGGCTCCTCTTGTACACCCATAATTTCCCGTGTTTCTTTATTTCGTATTCTATCCATTCTAGATTCTCCAGCTGATCATCTTAAAACATACATTTCTGTATTTAAAATTCTTTTCGTTTCCCTGACAGGAATTTGCCAGACTTCAGCACCATATGGTAAAATGCTTTGAATTATGGTTTTATATATTTGTAATTTTCTATTTTTTGAAATATTTTTTCTCCACCAAACAGAGTTTAAAGCATTTATTGCTTGTTTTGTTTGAGCGATTCTGTTTTTAATTCCCACTGTATTATTGCCTGAATGGTCTAATGTTGTTCCTGAATAAATGCATTCAATACTAGATTTTAGTTCTTCTCCATTGTTGAAATTATATTTTCCATTTCTTCTCCTATACACAGATATTTAGTTTTCTCAATGTTTATATAAAGTCCCCATTTTCAATATTCTTCTTTTAGTTTTTTAGCTAATAATAATAATAATAATAATAATAATAATAATAATAATAATAATAATAATAATAATAATAATAATAATAATAATAATAATAATAATAACAATAATAATTATTTATGATAGATTATTCCACAATAATTTATATCCTGCAAATTACTGTGTTTAAATGTATATGATATTCTGCAAATGCATAGATCAGGATCACTAAAATTTATTGGCTTCTACTAGATCATTGAAAATGGACATAGCGTATGTCAGGGTTTGTAAGAAGCGCTGAGAAAATCTCAGGAAAGAGTTTGTGCTATGAATTCAATTATTCGGACCAATGAATCGCTGCAATCCTAATTGATGTTCGACAGACAGTTTCATTGTATTTCACACTCCATCACTTAAGGCTTACGTACACTCTTTTCAGATTGATTTCTGTTATCAGAGGTTCAAATGGAGCGTTAAATTAACGAGCAAAAGGAATAAAATATCAAGCAAACAAAATTATCACGATCCCACATAATTGTAGCGACTATTTAAATCATGCCCCAAATGGGAGTCAATGACCAATCACGTTCCAATGAATTTTGTTTTACAACCAATCACAGTCGTGTTTCACCTAGATAATTATCGAATTTTTATTACCAAAATAAAGAAAGATCCTCCTTTTTAATATTGTGAACAGGTCAGGGCATTATTTTGCAGTGACTGACTCTCTATCAAATATGATGAATATAGCAAGTAATGAACAGATTCCTTCGACCTACACATTTGATAATTGTGTGTTCAGTGATTGTGTTTTTAAATACTGATTTTATTGAGCTCTTTCCTAAAAAAATATTAATAACCTATAATGTTGGTTATAATATACAGTTTAATGTTTCATTTTTTTCTCCACTATGGTGCATTCTTGCAATATTGCGATCCTGTTTGGCAATATATAATATGATCTAGTTGCAGTGATGAACAAAAGAAGCATAACCAAACATTTCTCATTTGTTTTCAAACATCACCGTTTACATTAAATATATATTTTAAAATGACTATATGTAAATAATGATTTGCGAGTAAAAAGCTTAATTTTATTCGTTAAATAGTCCTAACAAATACCACTCATGATTTCCAAATCCTCTAGATAAATTCGAAATCACTCGTGACATTACTTATGATTACTGACTATACCCAGATTTCAGTGGTGCAATACTGCCCTTAGTCGTGCCATTGTTGTAGAGTCCCATCCTTCAATTCCGGCGATCCAGGTTCAAATCCTGGTTTGTTTAAATCTCTACCCTAATTTCAAATAAAATAATAATAAATTTACCTCACAAATAAGGAAAATAATACGAAATTATATTCTTATAAAAAGATTCTTGCATATTCAGAAAAAAAATCAAATCCCCCCCCCTTCTACATTCAGTATTAAATCCAGATACTAATTCCTTGGGTCCGGGCGTGTGTCCTTTACCTGTATTTGTGTATAGAAAGGGCAAGAAGGCAAACAACTGTACTATAATTGGGATACAGAAAAATAAATAAAAACGTTGATTGAAAAATACTAAACCGTAGGGGGAAAAAAAAAAACATATCTCGACTGAATGGAATATGGTACGAAGAATTGAATTATTCCTCAGTAAAAGTAATTTCTTCACAGTTCCATAATGCTATTTTTTATCATGTATACATATAATCAAACAATTATAATTTCTTTCCACAGTTCGATCAGGCCTAGAACACGCTTGACCTATCAACTGGTTGCTGGCCTCGCGTCCACACGTGCCATTTACTTTAGAGGTGGATGATCATTCAGCTAGTAGGCTCTAAGGGGTGACATATAGTCAACGTGTCGAGTTCCCCAAAAATTATAGTGATTATAGTGTTTTTCTCAACCTGAAGTCGTTACTTATTGTAGCTACCTAAATTTGTCACGATGCTTGATAAAAAAAAAACTTAATTGATCCTATTTAGTAGACACCAAAAATGACCATGACAAAAAGGTGCATATGTAAGTTTTTTTTTAAGTCTGTAAGATGATTACAGACTCAAAAAAAAAACTTGATTAAAAGAACTTCAGAATATTACTTCCTAAAATAAATCATTGGGTGCATATGTGTTTATATAGGGGTACGCCGTAGCGTAGTGGTTAAGACACTGCGCTACAAGCCGGAAGGTCAAGGGGTTCGAGTCCCGGTGGGTCAGGATTTTTAAACTGACCCAAACCTTCTGGCGGCACAATGACCCTGGGGTCTACTCAGCATCTAACGGAAATGAGTACCAGACACTTGTTCTGGGGACAAAGGCGGCCGTCACGCAGGGCTGACAACCCGGCTGACATAAAGTGCCGATTGTTTAGAAAAAGTGTGAGCCTTAAACTCGTACTACCCTAAGGCCTGTAGTGGGATTACTTTACTATATAGGCCCATATAGATGTGAAAAGTAAAAAGTAAAATGTCCGAGTCGGGATTGGAACCCGAGATCTCTAACTTTATACGTTAGCGCTGTAACCAACTGTGCTACTCAGGAATCCTAACACAAACATTTATTTTTCTTTTTTATTTATTATTCTCAATTTACACGAAAGGCAGCGGGATATAGTTCCAACTGCCATCTAGTGACTACTATAACAAGTAAGCATTTTTTAAAGAGAATATTTACTTCATAGCAGTAACACTTGTGTGTGTGTGTGTGTATACGACACAATAGGTCTAGAAGGCCTTAGGCTACAAGACGGCTGCTGGCCTCACATCTACATGTGTTGATCACAGATGTGAACGATCATATAGTCAGTATAGGAGTGACATGTGGTCAGCATATCCGTTACCCCAGCCGTTATAACTGGTTTTCTCAACCTGGAGCTGCTACTTATTACAGCTACCCAAAATTAGTTACGATGCCGGTGGTACGGGTCCCACAATGGCAGAAATTTCATGCGAAAATATATTCCCCCTTAGGGAACTTAATAAATATGTTAATGATGGCCAAATGATGTTCGGGGACCGTTTGGGCCGCCCCGCTACGTGACAAGGCAGCACAATTATTGTGGTCTCGAGGTAGCGTGCTGCCTTGTCACGCAGCGGGCCCGGGTTCGATTCCCGGTCGCGGCTGTTTTTCTGGGTGAGGGATTTCTCGGGGTTTTTCCTCACCTGTAAGACAAACGTCAGGAACACTTTAAGGCCCAAATAGTCCCCGAAATCATATGGCCGCCATGATCATCACCATCCTTATCATTATCATATCATCATCATCCTTCACTGGTGTGGAAAGCAACGGGAAGCTACCACACCTACAATTCCCTAGTAAAGTTGCATAGCATGAAAATGCTATGATTGCAGTGAAAGACCTGCCCTCGGGCAGAATTACCATGGATGGATTATTATTATTATTATTATTATTATTATTATTATTATTATGTCTTCAATAATATAATTTTATAAATATGTTTTACGCGATAGTGCGTTTTGTCTACTTACAGCAATGGCGACCATAATTGAAAGTTCAACTTCCTACATTTCGGGGTTGACAACCTACATAACTATACTGTAATATTACATATTACAAACCTTGTGCGGGAAGTAAATCCTTTATGTATACTACGTACAATGTATATATCTTACAAAAATATATCCAAAAGGTAGTGTTAATATACATTATTCGAAACAAATCACTGCATTTTAAATGAAACAATATAAAACAATAAATTCGTAATTGCCGCTATTGTATTCCTGAGTGGTGTCACGGACTGCTGTAGTCTGAACTAATAAACATTGTCCACACTATTAACGTTAGTCAGTTGTTTATAATGGACGTAAATATTTCCAACAATGATATTATTGTACTATTAAGAGGTAGTGATGTGCATTCTATAACCTCTCCTACCTAATTCTCAACCTCACCTGCACGTGGTACACCCTGCTTTTAACTAACGAGGTAATGGGGACCGAGTCACGGCGGTATAACCGTTCCATCGAATATGGAGGAAATTCCATATTTTGAACGCCTGACTAGAGGCTATAAGGTAGCAGCCCTACCACTAGTCTTGCTCTGCGGATGGCTGGTAACCAACCCAGGGGACTTCCTACTACTCGAAGAAACTTAAGCAAAAAAGTACAAGAAATAGACTTCCAAAATTGGCATTCCAATATACCCCAACTGGACATAGGGACCAAGGAAGACCAAAACATCGGTGGAAAGATCAAGACCATCTTCGCTAGGTTTACCGTACAGGCCACATGGCCTAAAACGAATTTGTTCATGATGATGATATTTATTATTTTGAAAACACCATCGCGCAAAAAATAATGTACAACTCACGTTCGTGAAGTGTTTTACAGAATCTCAGAAATTAAAAACTTGACTATAGCTCGGATCTTAAAATATTTCCTCGCTTCTGTAAAAAACACTTCCCAACCTCGCATCGTAATATATTATTATATATCACCTATTTTTGTCCTGAAGAATATTATAATGGTGTCACTGAACACAGTAATGCCTATTCAAATATGCAAACCTGCTTTATTTATTTTTGTATGTGAAATTTTATATTCGTCACCTGAATTGAAAACCGATACCAGTAACAACGGTGATATTTCAAAATAACGCATAGCTAGAAGAATATCCGAGTGTAATGGTTTAATGTGACAGATGCATTTTATATTTTATGATAGTGCAGATATACATGGGGGAAAAAAAGGCGCCTGTTAAAACACCATTTATAGTATTATTAAAATAAATAATAGTTTTAAAAAACTAAAACAACTCGCTTTATTAGAAAACCGAACTAAAAAATGAATAAATAAATAATAGTTTTAAAAAACTAAAACAACACGCTTTATTAGAAAACCGAACTAAAAAATGAATAAATAAATAATAGTTTTAAAAAACTAAAACAACACGCTTTATTAGAAAACCGAACTAAAAAATGAATAAATAAATAATAGTTTTAAGAAACTAAAACAACACGCTTTATTAGAAAACCGAACTAAAAAATGAATAAATAAATAATAGTTTTAAAAAACTAAAACAACACGCTTTATTAGAAAACCGAACTAAAAAAACGAAAAATAATTTTAATTTCCAACACGCTTGGGATAAATAATTTTACCATCAAAAGCGTGGGGTGCTCTTTGTCAATTAATATATTTGATAATAAACAGATATTGGTAAAAGTAAAGTCTCTAAGAAGAAAATGTAAAAATCATAAAAAAGCACCCCACGCTTTTGATGGTAAAATTATTTATCCCAAGCGTGTTGGAAATTAAAATTATTTTTCATTTTTTTAGTTCGGTTTTCTAATAAAGCGTGTTGTTATAGTTTTTTTAAAACTATTATTTATTTTTGAGTTTTAATATTTTACAGAATAAGATAAAAATGTAAATATCTTTAAATTCGACACTATTGTAGTATGAGCAAAAAGTAATACTCTTCTAAAAAAAATCCTCCGAGCCGGATTTGAACCACCGACCTATGGGTTACTGAAATTATATACCACTACAGTTCACCGCTCAACCAACTGAGCTCTTACAACGATTGCCTAAAAAATCGACAAGTCCGCAACCTATTATACCAGTTTTCATTTTTTTTTCTGATGATTCTGACCAGTATTTTAGAAACAAAATATGACATTATTTTATTGTCACGGGTCCTTTATAAGTATACAAAGTTTCAAGTCGATCTAATGTTTCTAAGTGGGTGAAAATCGTGTTCAAAGATTCCGTTACATAGATACAAAGACACTTTTTTTATTATCTGACGATTCTGGCCAGGATTTTAGAAACAAATATGAAACGTTTCAAGTCGATCTAATGTTTCTAAGTGGGTGAAAATCGTGTTAAAAAATTCCGTTACATAGATACAAAGACACTTTTTTGATTTTCTGATGATTATGGCCATGATTTTAGAAACAAAATATGAAATTATTGTATTGTCACGGCTCTTTAACAAGTATACAAAGTTTCAAGTCAATCCAATGATTTAAGTGGGTGAAAATCGCGTTGAAAGATTCCGTTACATAGATAGATAGATAGATAGATAGATACAGGTCAAGCTAATATAAAGCGTGTAATTAATTAATTTCCCAGTTTACTGTATCACATACTTACACTACGCAAGGTTCATTAAACAGTAACACTAGGTAGAATTACATGTTAAATTTGTCATTTTTAGAGAGATTTGAAAAGTTCGAAGTTAATTAATAATGAATTATTTAGTCGAGTGATTAAGGTATTTGTCTGACCAACGGATCTGTGCTCCCGTAAGAAATGCGAACTAAAGCTTACTTCCTTTTCTGCCTCGGCAAATCACCCCCCCCCCCAGCATTCCTATCACGATCTATTTTCTATATCTTTCTTGGAGTTGTACTCCAGTGTTGTCAACTCGACTCCTACCTTACATTTTTCAATATTTAAGAGCTATGACACTAGGGGAAGTTTGGCACCATCCTTACTGGATAAGTTACTCTGGCTGGTGTTTGACGTAGTGGGAGGGGAGTGCGCTGACATGGTGTGTGTACTGACGTGAACTTTTATAAGAACGATGCCAGCGCTATAGGGGCACAGATCCGTTGGTCCGAGTATAACATGCCTTGGTCTAGAGCTACGGGACTTGCGCTGGTTCGAGTCTCCAGAGGGGTGGGGGAAATTGATCATGGAATCTCGGCCAGTGTAGGACCAGCGCCACTCAGCAACGTGAGGAATGCGGGAAGCTACAATAGGTTGGAGACCCGACATGCTGACACCATGTCACCCCTAAACTTTCTGGATGATTGAGCACCTGAGCAAAATTCGTCAGCCCATTTATACGATACTTATTACCTTAGGTTTTTAAGGGGATCTTTTATAAAATACTTTTCTACAAATTCGAATATTGATATCCGATTGAGGGTCTTTCCACTTTTCAGCGGTTGCCCTTTTACCAGCCGGCTGCTGGCCCTTCACATCCACATGTGTCAATCACAGAGGTAGATGATCAACAGCCAGTGTAGGGGTGACATGTGGTTAGCATGTCGAGTCCCCCAGCCGTTATAGCTGGTTCCTCAACCTGGAGCCGCTACTTATTGTAGCTACCCAATTGCCTCACGATGCTGGGTGGGCACCGGTCCCATACTGGCCGAAATACCATGAGAAAATTTCTTCCCATGGAGACTCGAACCAGCGCAAGTCCCGTAGCTCTGCGCCAAGGATTCCTACCTTAACCGCTCGGCTACGGCGATATCACGTAACTAATTCACTGGCAGTATCGAACTCGTATGTACATGGCAGCACGGACATAAGGTCTCCATACATTCCTATCCTGAGCTAACATTTTCCTATCTTCCCTGTAGGCTTATAATTTACCTCCCTCAAATCATGGGTATTATTCTACCATCTCATTCTTGGAATACCGACTGACCGCTTTCCCTCTGGTTTTCCTACAATGAGTTTCCATGCCCCTATTTCATTCCCCATTCATGGCACATGTCCTGCCCATCCCAGTCTACGAGATTTAACTGTTATTATATCTGGCATACCATAAAAGTCTTGTACCTAATGGTTGTATAATCTTCTCCATTCACCTGTCTGTTCGCCTTTCTTTGGTCCAAATTTTTTCTAAGAATTACATCTCCTTCTCCTTCATCACGGTTTAGGCTTATTTACTAGCCTGTTCCGGCTCCAAATTGCTTTTCTGTGGATTTCTCAAACGTCTTCCTCGTGGTGAATAGTTGTATGCTGCTTTTAGTATTTTATTCTCAGTCATGTTTGCTAAGTGTTCTTTCCAGTTTGTTCTGTATTTCACTATTGTTGTGTTTAATTAATCTGCTTTTAGTTATTGCCTTATTTCTGTATTTTTTTTTCTGTTCTTTGATATCTGTTCATAAGCAGATATAAGTAACAAACTAAATAACTTTAATTATATAACGGGAACACTAAAAAATAACTTTGAAAAAATAAAGTCAGGAAAAACTCTATAATGAAATTATACGAGACAATGGCAGTTCCTATTATTACTTAAAAATTAGCCCTACATACAAATATAAATAAATTAAATCAGACCCAGAATGATTACTTTAATTAACTGAAATTGAAAACAATTCAGTTTCATAAATGGTAGATTTTTTTTGCAGATCGAAGTACAGATTCAGTTGTGCCAAACTCTAATTATCACAGTTTGAGAAGTAAGTTTGAAGAACATAATGATACTGAAAGCAAATAGGAAACTCTAGCTCTGACTTTCCCGTACTGTTGCCAGACTTTTATCTCCCGTGCAGACACTCATAGGGAAGACAATTAAAAGGGCGGAGATTTCTAAAATACAACTGAAAATCTTTGCCAGCTCCTAACACCTCAGCTTCTGGCTTCCTCCTTCTATTGCCAAAATATCTTATTTTACTTTTTTAAACTTCCCATCTGTTTGTCTACTCGTGTTCGGAGAGTGCGTAAGAACTCCCAAAACAAACTCATCTACCTAAAATATAAACGGCAGATTATCTAATATACACACGCGTAGGAAGTGTTGTAACTTTTTTATGCTCATTACGTCAGGACGGACAAAAAACTGGAGCATAAATGTATACTGAACAGGAAAACGAACTGTGAAATTAGAAAAAAATTGACACGATGCTATTTAAATGCTGTGTGTTGATATAGTAAGTGTGGCTTCTTTGAATGAAAATAAACACACTGTTTCTGAATCAACTGAGGAAATGTGGTCTTCTTGGAGAAGGTATTTCATCTATACAAACTATTTTCTGGAAATAATTTTAAAGTGACTCAATATGTTCGAAGAATAACTTAAAACAAATTTTCCTATAGACAATTAAAGAAGGTCCGGAATGTCCTGCCTTTATATAATTCATCTGTATGTGTGTATGTTACTGAACTCCTACTAAACGACTGGACCGATTTTGATGAAATTTTTTGCGTGTGTTTGAGTGGGTCCCTGGATGGTTTAGATTCACAATTGGACCATCTAAAAGCATTAGGTGTAGGAGTTCATCTGAAGTGAAAATTTAAAAATCGCTCTAGCGGTCACAATTTTCGATGTTTCACAACGAAACTCAGTATATCCTATTAAAATAAACGGAGGTATTATAAAAAAAATGAGTGAAATCCGACAATTAGAATTGGAGGTTTACCTGAGTCAACGGCCATACCATGTTGAAAATACCGGTTCTCGTCCGATCACTGCAGTCAAGCAACATTGGGCGTGGTTAGTACTTGGATGGGTGACCGCTTGGGAACACAACGTGCTGTTGGCAACTTTTTGTCCCGCGCCGTAGCCGAGTGGTTAAGGCAGGAAGCCTTGGCGCAGAGCTACGGGACTTGCGCTGGTTCGAGTCTCCATGGAGGAAGAAATTTTCTCATGGTATTTCGGCCAGTATGGGACCGGTGCTCACCCAGCATCGTGATGCATTTGGGTAGCTACAATAAGTAGCGGCTCCAGGTTGAGAAAACCAGCTATAACGGCTGGGGTACTCGACATGCTGACCACATGTCACCCCTACACTGGCTGATTATCATCTACCTCTGTGATTGACACATGTGGATGTGAGGCCAGCAGCCGGTTGGTAGGCTAAGGGCCTTGTAGGCCTGTCGCGCCAGGAGTTTTTAGTTTACCTGAAATCCGACATTAAAAAGTGCCTAAACGACTGGACAGATTTTGATAAAAAAAATGTGTGTGGGTCCCTGGATGATTTAGATTCAAAATTGGACCCTCTAAAACAATAAGGTGTAGGAGTTCACCTGAAGTGAAAATTTAAAAATAGCTCTAGTGCTCACAATTTTCCATGTTTCACAACGAAAATCATATCCTATTAACATAAACCGAGGTAGGTACTAACCAAAAAGGAGCGAAATCCGACAATTGGAAATGGAGGTTGCGGAAATCCGAAATTAAAAGCTGACCAGCATCCGCCATGTTTGGTTCGTCTCAACGTATGCCATATGATTTTATTATTATTAACCTTTAATATTTAATTTATTTAGACGTAGCGTAGGAACGCACTCCGGGTATTAGCTCGTATTTCTATAGATTACTTTTGTTAATAAAACATTCTTAATAAATGCAGAAATAAAAAAAACATATTTTCTTACTTATTATATCCGGAGTGAGAACCACCAAATAACTATATATAATTTCTTATTCTATCTTTAATAAATAACAAAAACAATTACATAATCAATTGAGTTGGTGTTTACTTGATGAAAATCCATATTTATTAATTAAATAAAAATAAAACTCAGTTTTATTTGATTTTCATTAGTAATAAGATATATTCAGTGACAGCTGTTTCAGTACACTCTACCTTCTTCAGACATGTTAACAATTATGAACAATTACATTTAATATACTAATCAAAACATTATTATTTCATTTTCCCACTTTGTTTCGTGTTTTATTACACTGCAAACCCTCGAAAGGGGACCCTGAAACATCGGATTCAATAATCAAAACCCTTATACCAAAACTACACCGAATGTATTCCAGCCCGCGTTGACATTATTGGTAATTAAATTGCTGACATACTCGCCAGAAAGGGAACCACAAAACTCTGTAAACCACATAAGAAACGGGATCTAATTTCTAAAATCAGAGGCATGAAAGATCAATAAAACTTAAAAAGCACAACAAATAAATGAAAAACTAGAGGGAAAACGCTATGTAAATAATCACCAACAATCCCACATCCTGACAATGCCAAGAAAGTCTGCAGTAGCCACATTCCGACTGTTCACTGGTCACCATTACCTAATGTACTTGATCATCTTCAGAAGATGGGAATCGTGAACAATACTTAGTGTTGCATATGCAACGATGATCAAGTGCTCAACCAGGAACATCTGACGTGCAAGGGACAGGACACGAGCAAACAGCTCAACCAAGAAATTACAGGTCTCTATTGGGAAGCGAGAGAAAGAATGGCACAAGTCAACTAACACTCATCACCATTGGACAACAACAACATATTAATCAATTAAAATATTTATAAAATTAATTTTAATTAAATTAAGTTATATTGAATCGCGCCCTCCATGGTATCTTTACCTTGTCGTGGTGGAGTGGCTTGCGTTCTTAAATGATCCTGAGAGCTATGCCGGCGGTAGCATTACTGTCGATAGGGTTACCCATGCAGGACTGGTCGAAGGTGATAAGCCAGACATAAAAAAGTACCTTGGTCGAAAGAGTGACGATCTTTTACCGTAAAAATACAACCGTCAAGAAAGGCGGACATGGGTTCAACTGGGGTAGAATTTTCCGGAGGTCAAATAGTCCCCCAATCGGTTCTCCGGGCGGGGACTACTTCAGGGAACCCATGCCAAAGGCTCAAACACAGGGACATGTTCCTAGGAACATGGAATGGTAGGACTTTATACAATAGCGGGGCGCTAGAGGTATTAACCCGTGAATTAGATAAATCACCCTTAGATATAGTCGTCAGGAAGTTAGATGGCTTGTAGGAAAACCAGAAGGAAAACGCCCAGTTGGTAGACCAAGAATGAGGTGGGAGAATAACATTAACTATGATTTGAGGGAAGTAGATTATACAGGGGTAGGTTGGAAAACACTGGCTCAGGATAGGGATGTATGGAGAGCTTATGTCCGCGCGGCCATGAACCTACGGGTTCGATAGTGCCAGTGAGTTAGTTATATTGAATCGCGTGGCGGCTCCGTGGCGCAAGCGGTTAGAGCGGTTAGATGCTTGCCTCTCACCGCTTGGTTCCCGCAACCGTGTTTCAGTCACTCCATGTGGGTTTCTTGGTGGACGAAACGAACTTGGGCAAGTTTTCCACGGGGTTTCTCCAGTTTTCCCCTGCCACAAATTTCATTCCACAATTTCTCCATACTCATCTCATCCATTTCGTTTCATTTCATTCATCCGCCCCTGTGACGGTGCGTCAGGAGTGGTCGGTCGGCACCCTTATAGTTCACAGACTCTATAAATATAGGGGCTTCATCTCATCTCATTCCTTGGCACGACTCACAGTTGGACACGAGTTGCGGATATTTTATTTTATACTAGCTAATACCCGGCGTGCGCTGCTACGCCTAAATACATGAAAATTAACGTGATTTAGGTTTAGTCGAATAAGTAAAAGGAAAAATAATTATAAATTTATATTGTAATTATTTTTAGATACCCCGTGCTGATTACCCAGCGTTGCCCGGGAATTTACTTATCCCGATCTTCTTTGCATAAAAGAACTCATAGACGAATATTAATGTGTTTTTATGTTTAAGTAAAAGGGAAAAAAAGATATCGTAATTATTTTTAGATACACCATGCCGGCACCCCGGCAATCTACTTATCCCAATCATTTTGGCATAAATGAGCTGAAAGACAAAATTTGTTATTATGAGTTATCCGTAAAACAATACCCACCGTGCACTGCTAAGCTTGCCCGGGAATCTATATATCCCGATCTTCTTGGCATCAATTACAGAGCCGTGGGCTTTTTGGTAAAGCTTTTTTTTTTTTTTTAGATATTCAATTCTGTGTACATTAATTTTGTGTAGTTTTTTTTTTTAATAACTCTCTTATAGCCTATGTTCATCCCGGGAATTTCATTATAAGGTAGCGTAGTGGTTAAGGCACTGAGCTACAAGCCGAAAGGTCGAGGGTTCAAGTCCCGGTGGGTCAGGATTTTTAAACTGACCCAAACCTTCTGGCGGCACTATGGCCCTGGGGTCGATTCAGCCTCTAACGGAAATGAGTACCAGACGCTTGTTCTGGGGGTAAAGGCGGCCGTCACGCAGGGCTGACAACCCGGCTGACATCAAGTGCCGATTATTCAGAAATAGTGGGAGCCTTAACCTCCTACTACCCCAAGGGCCTCCTGAGGCCTGTAGTGGGATTACTTTACTTTACATATAAGATTGAATCGCACAAGGACTGACAAGGTGAGTTTCGTATCATATACAGTGTATAAAGCAGCTTTATTCACACAGCCTACTCTTAACCTCTGGTGTAGATTATTTGAATAAATGTGATTCAAATCTATAATGGATCGTTCTAAATTTATTCATGCCTTTAGCTGTCAGAACGTGCGTCATGGCGGCGAATAGAGAAGTAAATCAGTAAACATGGATAACAGATTACTCAACTGCACTCTCATACTTATTCTTGCCACGCGGATAGAGATTATTTCTGGAGTTTATTGCTGCATTATCTATCATAGCTTGAGAATTGGCACATTATTGTACCACGAACCAAAATTGGATTTTTCATGGCTAAAATAATTAAAAGAATACTGTTAATTATTATCTAATATTTCACACAGGCCTACTTATCCAGAAAAAAAAATTATATCTGTGAATTTTAATCCAATTATTTTTACGAGAGAACCATATCGCTCATTTGCTGCAACAACGTCATAACTCAAAAAACATAGTTTTTTTTCAGGAGAAGCATTTAAAGGTTTGAAATCCATATACCTTTACCTGTATTTGTCACAAATATCAAATTACTTTACCAACTCATTGTATACAATAGCTTATATCTTTTCCCTGAATATAGAACTGAGTTTTGTCTTTCATGTAGTAGCAATAATTCAAAATCGACCATTTTTGAGTTATGACGTTGTTGCAGCAAATGAGCGAAATAACGATGGCTTAGTGCACACGTGTTAAGTACATTTTTCCGGACAAATTGAGTTAAGTACAAAATCAGAATTCTCTGAGGTGTATCTTCATTATGCACAAATGTGGTAACTGAATATCAAATTTTTCCTGCAGTTCTGTAATGGAAATGTGTAAATGGGTATTGGACATTTTAAAATGCAATTTTCTCAAAATTAAGAAATTAGTACTTACAACATGTATATACTAAGTCATCGATATTATTAAACAGCTGAAACATTTGGAGGACGAGGGCTAAAGGCGATCATAATTCATTTTTACTTCCAAAACGAGTTTCCATTGCGATTTTACTATGTAGCATATAACATTAGTTGTCTTCACTTTATATATAATACAATTAATTGTTGTTTTTATTGAGTTTATTTATTAATTTTTATTATTCTTGTAAGATTAGATTATATATTTCAATCTTAAAAAATAAATACTAAAATAATTAGCACAGTGCGACTGATAAATTTAGCAGTCACTTTTAAGTCACGCTTATACAATTACACTTGTCTCATGAGTATCAATAGTTGTACTTCATGCAGTTTTTTTATCGTGTTTTCAAATATGTATTCGGAATTTCTCCATCACCCACAGTCTTTTTTATTTCAATTCCAATTAATGGATTTAAATAATACTTTTTTTAATAAACGTTTTATCGTCCATTTGTCCATTGTAAGATAATACCAAATGAGCTAACTCAAAAGGTTTCAGCTATGGAAAAGAGATATCAAGGCAAATGGAATCCTAATATGCTGGCCGATTATTGTTGGACCAGCAAGAGTGATGCTCCACAGGGGAAATATAGCAGAAAATAGTCATTTCTTACTTTCTAGGTGAATCCGGTTGTTCGAATATTGTGTAGTTACGAATATAGAAAATATTAAAGTGTTTGAAATTATAAATTTCTGTCTCTCGGAAACCTTGCGCGATGGAGAAAACTCGGTATCATATTTGAATTCAGGAGAAAAAATACTATCAGAATCACATATTTTTCTTTTTGAGACAAAAAAAGTGTATTTTTTGTTGCTCAGTGTTACTTGTCATTAAATAATAATTAATTTTTCTGCAGAAATAAATTTATTCTATGTCATTAATAGTATTTTTTTCTCATTTTTCTATATTGTGCATTTTATATTTCATCCGTTAAATCTACAGCAAATCAAAATATATTGTAAACAAATTGTATCGTAGACATACCATGTAATTATTTTAATATAATTGAGATGTAAGAGTAATTTTTGCATTTTTTTAACCTTGTTGAATGGTAGGTAAGACCTTAACTCTGCTAGATAAAATAAAATTATTATTATTATTATTATTATTATTATTATTATTATTATTAATTTATATTTCTGCCAAAAACATCGCCTACTAGAATAATAAGGTAAGCTAGCACAAAATATGTCAAAACGTAAAAGAACCTCAAGCTTGAAATAAAGAGCCATAGTTCATTTTTCTTCACTTTATGCCTTTTTTATGCATATTTTAATTCAAAGCTAAAACCTAATTCGTTAAAGAGTGTCATTAAATAAAGTATTGCATACAACTAAATAAATAAACAAGTGACTTAATTAATATAGAGATTACAGCATTAATACTAAAAAAAATACGATTAAATACCGAATATTTTAATACATTTTAATTTTAACTCGAGGAAGTTGCTAGTATATACAGACTATAAGTTCATCGTATATTAAGGCATTCATTCACTCTTATTATGGATTCTCCAAATTTTACAAATAACCCTATTTCACAAATGGAATGTACGGGTTATTGTTAATACTTAAAATATTAAATACTTCTTCTTCTTCACTTCACGGGCTAGGCAAATTGGCTGTTCCGCCTCACAGTTGTTCTGTCTATCTTTTCACTGGCCTTCCTACATTCCTTGAACCTCTTGGCTTGTAGTTAAATGCTGCTTTTCGTAATCTTGTTACATTCATTCTTTCTACATGTCTAAACCATTTTTTCTCTATATCCTTTGATGTTATCATTTAATGGATATATATATATATATATATATATATATATTTAACTCTGTTCTTATATCTTCATTCTTTAACCGATCCATTCTTGTGCAGCCTTATGTTCTTCTAGGGAAGTTCATTTCCTACACTTTGTATTCTACTTTGTAATTTTTTGGTCATTACCCAAGTTACTATACAATATATTTACAAGTAAAATATTAAAATATATACCTGGCAGGTGCCGTCGTCCTCAACTAGGTTAATTAAAATAAAGTTTTTAAGAACTGTAGGCCTTTCGAATTCGAAAACGGCTCTCATCATCAGCAGAATGATATGCGCTATTAACGACGTTGAATAGCAGCTTATGTCAAACGTATCGCAAAGCTACAGCAGTTAGTAGCGTATATCCTTCTGCTGATGATGAAAGCCTGTTTCCGAAAGATCTACAATTCCTAAAAGTTAAAAAAAAAAGAATCTAGTTGAGGAAGACGGCACCTACCAGGTATCTTTTTCAACATTTTACTTTGTGACTGTTTACCTCAACGGAATTTTAAGTATGAATTTTATTAATATTTATAAGGTTGGAAAAATAATGAACGCGTGGAAACAATTTACAAAACATACTCTAAGAAATAAGCTAAAGAGAGGAATACTGCAGTTGCAAGTTGCTTTCTTCTAAATGTGATTCTAGAATATATTTTTGTCTTCAAAATATAGGAAAATTAAAAATTCAAATTCAAATTTTAAAGTATTACATGTTTGTGACAAAGGGAAAAAAATTAGATCTTTTAGAAATTGTAGAGATAAATAAATTGAAGAATAGCAATAAGCTGTTAAATTCCCAACTAGATTTAAATGAATCGCCTCTTTTAAATTTATAATAAGAGATTGTTTATTACAAACAAATTGTTTGTTTACATTCAGTTGCATAGTTACAGCTGTTACGTACTGGAGTTTACACATAATAACAAAATTCATTCATTTGTAATCATGTCTGAAGAAGATACAAAGTACTGAAACAGCTGTAACGAATTTGTATTTTAATAAATATGAAAATCATATAAAACTTTAAGTTTTATTTTCATTTAATTAAATGAATATGGATTTTCATCAAGTAAACGCCAAATAAATTGATTACAAAGGAGGTGTCTGACAGTTTGTAAAGTTTTGACATATCTGAAATTGAACAGTTTTAAACAATGTCAACATTAAATATAAACTCTTACCTTTGGGTCTGAGATCATAATTATATCATCATCATCATAGTACATTCACGAATTTAGGCCATTTGTTGACCTGTTTCGGCCTCAAGAGAAATACCATCCAGAAGTCTTTTGAGTGGACGTCCTGGTCTTCTTCTTCCTGCAGGTTGATATCTTAACATTAGTTTGGGTATTCTGTGGTCTTCCATTCGATGAACATGTTGTATCCATCTTGACTTATAATCAGAAATTTTGTTTTCTAAAGATTCCATGTGTAATTCTTCTAAGATGTCTTCATTTTTTTTTTTGTGATCTAGTAGTGTGTATCCTGCAGTCCTCCGAAGATATCTCATTTCAGCAGATCTAAGTCTCTGTATATCCTTCTGTTTCAACGTCCATACTTCGCTACCATACAAAAAGAGTTGGAAGAGCCAGTGTTTTATACACTTTCAGTCTTGAATGCTTTTGGACTAACTGTGGCATGAAGATAGAATTTATTAACCCTAAAATTCTTAAAAATTTAGATATTTTTGCATTTACATCCTTTTCTTCTTCATATGGGATATTGCATCCTAGATATGTAAAATTATTCACCTGCTCCAAAATTTTATTGTCCAGTACAATTTTACTTCTAACAGGATCTACACCTTGAAATGCCATAATTTTTGTTTTTTCTGTAGATATCTTTAATCCATATTCTTCTGTAATTTTGTTAAGTTCATACAGACTTCTGTAGATTATCTTCGGAATTTGCTATTATTATTTGGTCATCTGCAAACAATAGGGTGTTTAATTTTCTATTTTCTGATATTCTTATTCCAAATTTGTATGTTTTGTTCCAGCAACATATTACTTCGTTGATATAAATTGCAAAGAGTGTTGGGGATAGGGGCAGCCTTGTCTCATAATTATATCAGTTATCCAATACAAGAACTCAAATTATATATTACAACCATTATGAGAGAAATCTATGAATTAGTCTGCGAAAGAAAACTGCATTTGTGATAGTAATCCTAGAATTCCAGATACAAACCCGCACTCAATGGAATAGTATATATTTACAGGGGCGTAACCACATACCAAAGCTTCATGGATCATATTTCATTACATTATCAAGCAACCCGACTTAAATCATGTGTTTATCGCAATTTCACTATTGCCTATTTTTTAAAAGTCTACTGCTGTGGTCTCGGGATCATCGGCGTCTCGCATACAGTGGACATGGGTTCGATCACCGGTTGGCACAAGTTTCCTGGGTGAGATTTCTTTGGAGTTTATCATCGCCAGACAGACAAATGCCGGGAAATGTTCCTCTTGTAAGCCCTTGTTTCTCTCAACGCTATTTAGGCGCTTTCCTCCTACAAGAGAGACATTCAACCATTCTAATTTAGTTACACTTTGTTTTCGGATAGGTGTTATTGAGTGGCCCGGGGTCAGTGTTCCGCCTCATAGCGACATCTAGGAAACAAAGGTAATACTAGGATGGAAACATTCGGTAAATTTTGCTTAGAAGTATTTTTTTAGACTTAAGGATCTTTTACGAGCCTGAAAATCTTCAGACTCGGGACCCACGGCTTAAAGTCCTTACCGGAGGACTTCTCCTTGGATTTTTCCACTCTAAAAAAAATCCATCGACCCCGGCCGGGGGCCTGAGACAAGGAGCATAACCACTAGTCCACCGCAAGGTTCGAACATTATCCTAACAATATTTGGGCATCATAATCATCCTATCAAATTCGCCCTTGCTTAGTGTGAAATGGTGCGTCTTAAATGTTTGTGCTGTCTCGGAGGTGGCCCAGCATTGAGTTGATCCCCTAGCCTGGGAGACTCTCCATGTCCTTGCGTGACCAAAAACGTATGCATGTAATCAAGTATTTAAACATCCACTCCCGACAGGTCATATCACAGTAAGGCTCGGGAGCTATGGGGCACGTAAAGGTATCTAAAAGGGAATGATTAAGCTTAAATATAACTAACTTACTGGCTCTATCGAGCCCATCGGTTTTTGTCCGCACGGACAAGCTGTCCATACACCCCTATCATGAGATGTTTTCCAATAATCCAGTGTATAATCTACGCCCCTCAAATCACGGTTAGTGTTATTCTCCCACTCAATCTTGGTCTACCAACTGGGCATTTTCCCACAAGAACCTTCCATGCCCTTCATTCATTCCTCATTCATGCCACATGCCTTGCCCATCACAGTCTACGAGACTTAAATGTTCTTATTATATCTGGTTTCCTATAAAGGTCATATAGCTCACTGTTATAAGAAAGAATAACACGTTTATTTTCTAAATAAGAAACTCAAGGAATAGTCGTTAAATAATCATGTTATCGAAATAAAAATATTGTAAATAAATTTGAGATAACATTTCTCTTGTTAAATATTAATCAGATTTAGATGCTTACTTAACGATATTTTAAAATATATCACTACTAGCTAATACCCGGCGTGCGCTGCTACGCCTAAATAAATGAAAATTAATGTGCTTTTATGTTTAGTTGAATAAGTAAAAGGAAAAATAATCATAAATTTATATTTTTTAGATACCCCGTGATGATTACCCGGCGTTGCCCGGGAATCTACTTATCCCGATCTTCTTGGCATAAATGAGCTGAAAGACAAAAATTAATGCACTTCTTATGATTAGTTAAATAAGTAAAGTCAAAAATTATTATAAATGTATATCGTAATTATTTTAAGATTCCCCGTGCTGATTACCCGGTGTTAACCGGGAATCTACTTATCTCGATCTTCTTGGCATAAATGAGCTAAAAGACAAAATTCGTTATTGTGAGTTATCCGTAAAGAATACCCGCCGTGTACTACTATGCTTGCACAGGAATCTACGTACTTGTCTCGATCTTCTTGGCATGAATAAAAGACAAAAAAAGAGATAAACATAAGCTGTCGCGGACTTTTTTATAGAGCTTTTTGAGATATTCAATTCTGTGTACATTAATTTTGTGTGTTCGTTATAGTTTAGGCAGCGTAAGCCATTTAAGCATCCAAAGAGCTACTTTTTTCACGTTTTCCACTACAAAGGGCGATTTTTAAGGGTGTAGGAGTTGAGTATCACAACTCTCTTATAGCCTTTGTTCATCCCGGGAATCCCCTGAATATTTTGCAAAAAGCCCCATCACAATCGATCAACGGTATGGCCGTGCATAAAGTACGAACAAACCAAACAAATAAACATTCATTTTTATATATTAGATTATATTCAATCAATATAATTGATTAATTTTAATAATTATCCAGGTTATAGAAATAACTACTTTCGCTAAACCAGAAATGTTATCTCTGGTGTTAAATACATTACATTTACATATTTACTTTTTCCTTTGAAATTATTTATATTCTACTTTTTCAATTAAATATATGGGTTTAATTATTTTAAATTGTTATAAATTAAAGGTAAAACAATTAATATACCATCTTTTGTTGATTGTAATTACTTTTGCTAACATTATTGAGGCAGTCAATTGGAAAAAATGAACCACGACCACGATTTTATATATTTATTGTTTCCATGAAATCAGAAAATACACTGGAATAATTCTAAATCCATGGCCGTGTTTCTGCAAATGACGGCATGAATTTTCATCTTTTTAATAGCTGACATGGAAACATTAACTAATTTTAAAACGTGATAATGGCCCAAATTTGTTTTTGTAAATGAATAGGTGAATTCTTTAACACGATTTCCTAACTTGAAGTATTTTTTCCCCCTTTTACGAAAATCATAATATAAGTTTTTTTTAGAAAATGGGCAATTTCGATTTAGGCCTATTCATTCTTCTCCCAGTAACATCAATCTTTAGATTAAGTGTTTATGATTTTTTCAAAAATATATTTAGATGTTAAAAGTATAGGCGACTGTATTTCAGAACTAGAGAATCAGAGAAGAGAATGATCTTTCTTTTCTAAAATATTATTACACATTTGAAGTGCATGATACCCTAAATGTAGATAAATTCTATGAATAATAGTACTAAGTGAAATAAACCAGGTTATGATGATGCAAGTCCAACTCACTTTGGAATTAAATCCACTTGCTACTATTTCACTCGATAGAGGATGAGTACAAAGAAAAGAAAAAAAGTTATTCATATAGAAGAAGCAAATATGAGACACTGCTTCAAAATAGATAAGGCAACTGTAGTGAAGATACAATGAAAAACACTAATCTGAAAAATTTACAATGTTTTGGATAATGAGAATTCGTTTGCCTCCAAAATATTTACTGATAATCGCTATACATCCATCCACAGTAATTCTGCCCGAGGGCAGGTCTTTCACTGTAATCATAGCATTTTCATGCCATGCTTTGCAGCTTTACTGGGGAATTATAGGTGCGGTAGCTTCTCGTTGCTTTCCACACTACTGAAGGACGATTATATAATGATAAGGATGATGATGATGGGCGGATTGATTTTCGGGGACCGTTGGACTCTTAAGTTTGTGATATTTGTCTTACAGGTGAGGAAAACCCCCGAAAAAACCTCACCCAGGAGCCTGTCCTGACCGGGAATCGAACCCGGGTTCCGCTGCGTGAGAAGGCAGCACGCTACCTCGAGACGACAGCGGTGGACTCACTATATTTATAAATCCGTTGTGGTCATAGAATAAAATCATTGGGAAAAGTAGTGGGAAAAATATTTATTGAAATATACATAAGCCAAATTGCAAAACCTATATTCGGGCAAGTTATGTTGAACATAAATTCGCTTTATATATATATATATATATATATATATAGATAGTCCCGCGCCGTAGCCGAATGGTTAAAGCAAGATGTCTTGGCGCAGAGCAATGGGATTTGCGCTGGTCGAGTCTCCACAGGGAACACATTTTCTCATGAAATCTCGGCCAGTATAGGACAGGTGCCCACCCAGCATCGTGGTGCATTTGTGTAGCTACAATAATAAGTAGCGGCTCCAAGTAAAGAAAACCAGCTACAACGACTGTGGGACTCGACATGCTGACCACGTCACCCTTACATTGGTTGTATGATCGTCTACCTCTGTGATTAACACATGTGGACGTGAGGCCAGGAGCCGGCTGGTAGACCAAGGGCCTTATAGGCTTGTCGCGCCATGGAGTTATATATAGTCCTTAAAGTGTTCATTAAATTTTATATTGGCAGTACATTAAGAAATTTTATTACACGATTTAATGAACTCTTCAGATATAATGAGGGTAAATCCAGTTTTGCCAAATATATTACACCAGCAGGGCATCAATTTAATACTATCAACAACGTGTTAACGACTACTCATAAAGAAAATAAATGTCCTCCAAGAAAGAGAGATATTAAAAAAAGCTAAGAAAACACGCACTTACTTAACGAGAACACACCCAATGACCTGAACCTCTTTACAAAATTCTAACGAAGAATAGTTGTTGAGATCTCAAGTACCAATTTCATATTTTTAAATTTTTACAAGTGACCTCGAAGACTTTTGTTAATGAATTTTAAAAGTATTGAGCCAATCTAATACGCAAGAAACGTCAATTTGAAAATAATGAGCTGTGCTATTTTGGCAAAACTACTTTACTGGAGAGAAAATGAGAATTATTGACAGAATTTATTCAAGAGTAACGTTTACTGTATTATATGTCTTGACGGGGTTAAATCGTTAACAGGTTTTACGCCTTTTCCTGGACTATTTGATCCATAATTCATAACCATTCTATCTCAAAATGTTTGGAAATATTGAGCAATTCCTGGAATTGTTCTAGGACACATTATGCACATGTTATCACATTGGCGAACCCGCCGCTAAAAGTTCTCCGATCGAATATTCACTGGTGGCACGGTGGCATAGAATAAAGCTTATTACTTGTACAAAATGTATAGCATTTAAATGTACAAATTTTCTGGTTTACTATCCAGGATATCTGGTAATGTAATATGAATATTTCACACAAATGCAGGGACAGTGCTGTCCTTTAAGGGAAATAAACATCACAGACACACAGCACACTGTATCTTACTGTACCTGGTGCAGGTGATGTTGCTTTGAATGTGGGAACAGGTGTTGAACCTGGAACATGCATTTCCAGTTTTCAGAATAGCAATATTTTATTAGTAACTTCTTCCGAAATTTGATAATTTCAGTTAGCTTCTTTCTTGATCAGTGTTTTTTTTATAAATCGAGAGAGCTGTTCTTATGATATAACTAATTTAAATCCTCTCACAGTCAAATTATTTACTACTAATGGAGACTACGCGCCGCATTTAATGCATCACAACCTGCTGTCAGAAATAATGCCAATATAACAATTGATGTGTGATTTTTAAAAATCGTTAATTACTCGTAAATGTTAAAATGTGTTATTTTAGAGAGGGATTAGGATTTATAAATTGTAATTATTTATTCTTAGTTTATACATATTTAACATATTTTGTTGATTATGAAAATGTCAAGTCCATGCTAAAGAGAAATCGATTTAAATGTTCCATATCTAATTATTTCGTAAATTCAATTTTCGTAATTCTAATTAAATTAAGATACATTTACACAACAAGTGAAATTATTTGTACTGAGAAGTTGTAAAGTTAACATAACTGTAAATTTACAGAGACATCAAATTATTTGTACTTGCAGTTAAATTGTACCTGCCTTGAATGTACCTGATTCCCCTCCCCCCCTGCTATTAACGTATTTGCAACCGTCCTCAAAATCATGGTTACATTCCATGCTTATAATTAAATGAACAATAGCTGAATGTAATTAAAAAATATTACCTAATAGGTCCGTCTTCTCAACTTTGAAAACTATTAATTCTCTGTAGGTCTTTCGGGACTAGTCCCATCATCAGCAGAATGACCAGGAGATAAATCTGTATCTACTGACCCTGAAAGCGATACTGGTGTACTAGTGATGATTGGTATAGAAGGTTAAATGCACTGGGTGTGTTCTTATTTAAAAAACAGGTTGTAGTTGGTTTCTTTTAAAATTTCAATCTCTTCCACTACGTTAATTTTTGTTGGGTTACTCTCTTGTGCAATATTGTGAGAGTGTTGTCAATATCTGACATGCGACGTCCTGCCTGAATAATGTATTTACTATCACTTGATTTTCCTTCTGCATAATTAAACTCTCTAAAGTGTTATTTGAATCCAATATTAACACACCCAGTACATTCAACCCTATGTACTAAATCATCATTAGTGTACCAGTATTGTTTTCATGGTGAATCAGGTACATTCAGGAATGAGGCACAATCTATTATTAATAAATTAATAATATCCACCAAAACCTGCTGTCAAAAACAATGCCAATATAACTGATATGCAATTAAACAAACATTAATCACTCGTAAATGTTAAAATTTGTTATTTTAGATTAGACGGACCTATTAGATAACAATTTTATGATTTTATATTATAATTTTAAATTCGTGACTAATACCTCAACAGAATTTTAACTTGAATTTTATTAATGTTGATTTCTGGTTGTATAGTACATTCCACAAATATGTACGTGTTTTCTATTAAAGAATCATGTAACCACGATATGGCGAATCATCAGATTGCGGAGAGAGGATACGGTCCTCAGATTGTTACAGGCTAACAACACTGTTCACAATTATTCAATAAACTTTCCGAATAGGAGGGATACATCGGCACCACGACAGCAAAGGAAATTGACACAACCTTTGGTACTTAATAAAACTATAGGTCCCAGTACTGTCAAAGTTATTATATCTAGGAAATTTACATGGGCAGGTGTACCTTGAGCAGACGACAGAAGAAATGATTTCAATTTTTAAAATGAGAACTCACTGAGGAAAGGGCCATTAGGAATGGTCTAGACTTAGATGAGAGGATAATATTCAGTTAGATCTCAGGGAACTGAAAGTATAAAATATAAATTGGATTCAGTTAGATGAGGAAGGGATAGTTACGGTAATACGTTTATATTAAATAAAGTAATAGATCGATATAACAAAATGGATGCACTATTTTCTTACCTCCTATACGCAGTTACGTGATTTGTTTACATATTGCTACTAGAACATTGAACTGCTTAATGAAAGGAGGCAAGAGTTTTTCCGGATATTCAGCAAGTAATCCAATTATAGCCAGGATAATATTATAAATATTAGTAAAAATAAATTGATGCCTCTGTATACTGTTGGATGTTCTGACAAAACAATTTGGATATCTAATAAGAAAGGGAGAATAATCGAATTTCGCATTATTATTAAATGCATTTTAGATTAGGTAGTGACTCTTTTCTCGCATTTATTTTAAATGTGCAGAAAAGTATACTGTAGTATTAGACATTTAGTGTTTGGAAGCAAGTTATTTTTTCATTCTACAACAACACAATTTTAAATAAAAAATAATTACATAAAATGTAAGAATATGTTATTATAAATAGAACCAAGTTAAATTTTCAAACTCCAAAAGTAAGCTATAAGTAAATGGAAGATCGTAAATAAACGCCTACAAACGTATTTTGAAGATGGTTTTTCTTATTTAATTTAGAGATATGGTATTTTGTTTTAAACTGAACAATGGTGAAATTCATTCATTTCTAAATATTAAGAATACTTAAAATTTAATCAAAAATGTAAAGAAGGAAACAGATATTTCAGTAAAATTCTTAAACATTGTGTAAAAAGTACGATTAAATAGAATAATTGAATCACAAATCGTAAAGCAAAGCAACTTTAGAAAAAAACAGTATAGTTTAAATAAAAATTATATAAGAAGAAAATTTCGAAGATTTTATTAAAAAAATTAAAACAAAGTTTAGCGAACTATGTCTAAATAATGATGGTTTACTTATTTATAAATGAGAATAAAGAAGTGAAAGTATATATGAGAGTGAGCAAGAAGATTTCAGAAGTTAACCTAACATTTCAGTAGATTGTGATGAATGTGGGTGACGTAGAACGCTAGACAAATCGCACAAACAGTAAACACTACCACCACCACCAGCACCAAAAACACTATTAATGCATTAGCACAAGCACAAGGGCAAAAAGCAAGAAACAACTTGTTTCTTTAATATAAATAAAGAAAAGAGAGACTAGTAAGGCGCGAGCGAAGTCTCTGGCATTGCCAAGCGAACTGCTGCTTCTGTTGTATTTCAAGAAGCAAGCCAACTTCCAACTGATCTTCTGCCAGAAAACATTTCGTAACATTCGGAACCCGAGTTTGAACCCTCTCTTATATAATACCGGTATCACACAATTTTCGACAGCCACGTGGATGGAGACGAGCATTAGCCTCAGAAATAAGTTAAGATCTGCATCAATAAACTTAATACTTGTCTGATGATTTACAATTTTAAAAATTCAGTTATTCTTTACAACACGTGACGCGACTTTTTTAATTCCTTCATAAACTCCTGTCATCTTTTATTCATAGGGTTCCATTTTTCAAATTATTTTCCCACTATTTACAATAATTTATACATTTTTCTCTACGATTATTTCAATATATTTTTCAATTATATATAACTACATACATTACAGCAGCCGGATCTCCGGCTCTGAAGTTTAGGTTATACGAGGGGTAAAGGGAGAAACTCGCCCTCTACTGCCAATAACGAAATAGTTGAGTGGGAGTAGATGTCTGCCACAACCAATCATTGCTCTTGACGCAGCTATAGCACGCTAGTAAGGTTTGAAATTGCTGAGATGTCAGCTGTATGTCTGCTAACCGCATATAAAAAGTGGCCCCTCCCACTGAATATCCATATTGGCAACACTGTCGTGAAAACGTCAGGGCCGGAGGATCAGTGGTTGGGGTATACGTAGCATGAAGACATGGCAGGCATTTTGATTTTAACGATTACTCTAAGCAAAAACAAAGTCGTGTTGCAGTGCAGTCAACATAGAGTATGTACTAATTAACTGTACACATTAGGGTTATAACTTTTTGGATTTTTGTGAAATAAAATATTTCCTGTGCAATGAATGGGTGAACTTTTGCTTACAACCTCATTTCACTGCGCTTCAAGAAAAGGTCACCCCCAAATTAATGTTAAATATTGATATATAAATATATTTGCGAATGACCTTTTCTTGAAGCTCAGTGAAATGAAGACATTTTTCAATGGTTTTAAGTAAAAGTTCACTCATTCATTGCACAGTAAATATTTTATTTTACAAAAATCCAAAAAGTTATAACCCTAGTACACATATACTTCAGAATTTCAGAACTGACTATTTATTTTTGGGCGTTGCATTCTTTCACAGGTTACAGTGCTTGAATTGCGTTAGGTTAGTTTTTAGGTTGGCCTTATTAAGAGTACTTAAATTGCGTTAGGTTAGTTAAATATCGTGTATGTGTTGGTTGCATCCCGTGATTCCATAGTGTAAACCGCTTCGCGTTTATGGCGCACGCTCATGGAGTATAATTGAAACTTAGAAAAAATGTTCGCGTCACATGTTGTAAAGAATCCCCAAAAATGCTAATAAAAGGCATGTAGACGTATATACTGTACTTTAAAAAATGTAGACGTATATGCTGTACTTTTAAAAACCATTATTAACGCCGTTGAGGTTAACGTTATATATTTAAAACAATAAAATCTGTATGGATAATTCTTGTTTTACTTGATTTTTATTTATTTTTATTTTTAAATGTCACCACATCTGTTGTTAAGAGGATTGAAAATCAAACGCTTAAATGGTACGGCCATGTACAAAAATGGAAAATGAAAGATGGCCAAAAAATATATATACCAATGGTCACCCCCTGGAAGAAATAAATGTGGCAGACCTAGATGGAAATAGAAAACCTACGTCAGAACAATAATGGATGATAGGAATTTGGAAGAGGGAGATTGGAATGATAGAGATAAATGGAAACTGAAGACGGCAAACCTATAAGTGGGGGAAAGCCGAAGAAGAAAAAGAAGTTTTATATGACTTGCATCTAATTGCGTAATACATGTACTATAAGTCCTTCTTGCATTAAAGTTCTTATGGAATGATTTAGAACACTTGTATCATCAAAATATCGCAAGTCATTCTTACATCCCTTTTGTCTTAACATAGTTTGGCGGCAAATAATTAAATATATAATTTTTCATTGGCTCTTCTAGCTTTTCGCGCTCAATTTCTGTCCGCGAAACTAAGTTACTTTGTATGTAGAAGTTTCTGGAATTCATCTTAGGTCTGTATGCTTATAATGTCTTGCATCAGCCTCAAGGCGCCGCTAAATATTTCGTGCAAGCTACACGTACTTGCATCTAGGTAGTAATGCGTGAAGTTACACAAAAAAGTGTTAGAAATAAGCCTTGATCAGTCATTTAATGTGAAGTGTTTAGTGTTTTCTAAAGTAAAATAAGAGTTACTGAAGTTATATTGACTAGCGTATTCTTGAAATGAATGAATAATCCTACAGTCCATTGCATCCTGGCCTTTGAAAGAAGTTTGTGAACTCAAACTTTGCTACACAGACACTGTACCTGCGATGGCAGTTGCCCTCAACAAATTAACTTAGTTTAAAATAATCAGCTAGACCTGTTATACTGGCTACTGATTGTGTTAACGAGCATTTTGTATTATATCCAACAGAACAGCTTTGAAAATGGAGCTAGTTCCGAAAGGCCTTGCCGATTGTTTAAACAAATTTCATTTGTTGAGGACGACTGCCATCATAGGTACAAATTTTAATGTTTTAAATGTTTAAAAGGCATGTAGTATTTAAATTAACAACACTCATTGGCTGCCCAACTCATTAGAGTCGGAATTCGAATTTCGGTATGCAAGCCCGAATAATTTTGTTCAGAGTCCTCTTATTTCAGCCTTGAGTTTATTTTAAGGTACGTACACATATGCGCGCCGCGAACACGAACGGCGCGCGCGCGGCGCGTGTTATGTTCGTCGAAATGATTAATTTCAACGAACCTCCTGCGATCCATAGGAAACCCACAAACCTTCAGTAGACATTTTGCAGAGCAGATGTAACCAACCATGTCTATTCCCTTTCCGTTCTCCCGCTTGTCCTGCATTCTTTCCCAAAAATAGGAACTTTTTTTTAAAATGCCGCAGGACGCGGGACAAATTGTTAAAAATCGGGACTGTCCCGCCAAAATCGGGACGTCTGGTCACGCTTATTACTTATTACATCTTATAACTTTATTTATACTTTTTCAAATATTATAGCATTAAAGGAATTAAAAAAATATATGATTTGTATATATATGTTTAAAATTATTAAGAATCTATCTCACCATAACATGGCCTTAATTTTTAATAAAGATGTACATGATTATTATACTAGAGGTTGTACTTTATTGCACAAAGATACTAGTTCCTCAAAAAAAAAGGTATAAAAGGGATTCGTTATGCATTAATCAACCATTATACAATAACTTACCTATTGAATATCAACATTTCACGAATGTTAAACATTTTTCTAATTGTATTAAAAATATTTTTTCTCATTGCTTTTTTAGTTAATTTAGTTAATTTTGTTAATTTTATTATTATTAATATTATCCTGTTTAAATATTGTATTTATATGTGTATATATATTGTGCATCTATAGTAGTTTGTATTACTTAAACTTATGCCTGAATTTGTTTTCTTGTTTTTATTGTTAATTGTTTTATGGCCATTATTTTTTGTATATTGCCCCTTAACATGAGCAATCTTGCTCTTTGGAGTCTTTGAAGAAATAAATAAATAATTAGTAATAAATGTGTTTATATATTGTATTGTTTTGTGATACTTCATACATAATATTATGAAATGAACGTCTTAAATAAATAATGTTTTCTAAATAATTCTAATTTATTCATACAATTACAGTACACACGAAAAAAAAACACATAACATTGAAAAAAAAAACAGGCATCTCCTTTCAATGATTTTTAAAAATGATCCTTATGTTGAGGATCCCACAATAATTGCTTGCTTCTATAAATATCAATAAGTTTTAACATGTTTTCCTCTGACCACTCCATACTCAAATAATAGGTGCGCACCGAAAACAACGAACCTCTCAGGTACCCGTCCAAATCTAAACAACGAACCATAAAAGTGTTCGTGGAAAAAACCGACAATGAGTGGATCGTGATGCGAGACGCGCGCGCGCCGTTCGCGCCCACCTTAAAGCCCCGTCCAAATCTGACGAACATGGTGCGCGCGCGCGGCGCGCAAGTGTGTACGTACCTTTTCGTGCCGTAAATCTATGACGCGAGATACACAGCTTCACTTCCGTCCGGAGGAAGCTAGAGCCAGGATTTTTATGCCCTTGGATCCGACTGGGTTTGAACTCACGAACCTCGGAATCTAAGTCGAACATGATAACTACTAGTTCACTGGGCAGACAAATTTTAACAAAACCATGGAAATAACATGATATTTCTATAAAATTTTATTTTTAATTTTTAACTTAGAAATAAACTTATTGAAAACTTCATTTGTTGATTTAGTATGGAATTTAATTTTATATTAAGCTATTTCTCTACCTTCAGGATTAAATAATTGTATTTAATTTACTATTACCTTTGTGTTAAATATTGTCATAAGGGAAATTACAAAAAGCTTTGTTCCTTGATTAACTGGAGCTCTTCTGAAGTACACTAATTTATATTCCATGATTTCCTTGTGAAATTAAAATTGCAAAAAAAAAATGCTGGATTA
Source organism: Diploptera punctata (assembly GCA_030220185.1). Taxonomy (NCBI): domain Eukaryota; kingdom Metazoa; phylum Arthropoda; class Insecta; order Blattodea; family Blaberidae; genus Diploptera; species Diploptera punctata. The sequence continues at coordinate 222,501 of JASPKZ010006818.1, forward strand.
ATTTCCTCTATTATGTAATCTATTCTGCCACTAGATCTTTTTTTCTCAATAATAATTCTCTTGAATTTGAATATAATTTTTTTATTTTCGTACTACTAATTTTTAATTTAATAAATATATTACAAAACAGACTATAAGTATCTTATCTGATATAAACAAAGAACATAATAAAATCATGGATTGTAAGTGCCGTAAGTAAAACAAAACAAGATTTTACTAATAGAATAATATATTTATTTTTAATAACTAATTGTTCAAATATCTGGATTTATTGTTAAGTCTCAATACAGGTCGGACGATTTAATTCTCGATACAGCTATAAAGTCCACCGCTGTGGTCTCGAGATAGCGTGCTGCCTTGTCACGCAGCGGGCCCGGGTTCGATCCCCGGTCGGGGCAGTTTTCTGGGTGAGGTTTTTATCGGGGTTTTTCCTCACCTGTAAGACAAATGTCAGGAAAACTTTAAGGCCCAAACGGTCCCCGAAATCATATGGCCATCATCATCATCCTTATAATTATCATTATCATCATCCTTATAATTATCATCATCATCATCCTTCACCGGTGTGCAAAGCAACGGGAAGCTACCACACCTACAATTCCCTAGTAAAGCTGCAAGCATAGCATGAAAAATGCTATGATTGCAGTGAAGGACCTGGCTTCGGGCAGAATTACTATGGATGGACAGCTATACATACTGCATTGCTGATTTTTGCAGATATTGGTATTAAAAGAAATATGAAACGGAAAGCCAACCTTGAATCTTTTATGCGGAAAACCTTACTTTTTTCTTATATATATATAAGGCCTATCTCTCTCTCTCTCTCCCTCTATACATATATATATATATATATATATATATATATATATATATATATATAGTAATTCTGCCCGATGGCAGACCTTTCACTGCATTTTCATGCTATGCTTTGCAGCTTTACTAGGATGATAATGATAAGGATGATGATGACCGGATGAATTTCGGAAACCATTGGCCCCTAAGCTTCCTGATATTTGTCTTACAGGTGAGGAAAATCCCGATAAAACCTTTACCCAGGAGCCTGTCCCGACCGGGAATCGAAGCCGGACCCGCTGCGTGACCCAGCACCCTACCTCGAGACCACAGCTGTGGACATATATATATATATATATATATATATATGAATGAAAGGAAACATTAACGCCTGAACCGGGTTTTGAATCCGATACCTCTAATTCTATACGTTTACTAACGAATCGAGTTAGAGGTTCCAGGTTTAAATCTCGGTTGGACGATAATTTTTCTTTTCATGTCATATTTGGCTTTCATTAATGAATGTCAAAATTTAATCAAAACACCTATATATATATATATATATATATATATATGCATGATACATACATGGTAAATTAATCAAAATGTGTGTTCTGACAAAATTTAAAAATACGTAAATAAAATAACACACAACTCGGAGAAAATTTCAAGACTTTTTCCCCACTTAAGCCATATTATTATTATTATTATTATTATTATTATTATTATTATTATTATTATTATCCTTACTATTGGTCGGCTGTGGTGGTACAGTGGTCATATTCCTTGCTTCTATTCCAGAGGGTCGCGGTTTCCAACCCGGTCGAGATCGATGGATATATAGGTTGGAAAATTCAAGGGACAATTTCTCCTGGAGAAACCCTGAGTCCTGAGTCTGAAGATTTTCAGGCTCATACAATAACCGCAAGTATAAATACTGCCTCTGAATAAAATGTAATACACTTTTCTCCATTCAAGTTACACTATTAGTTTTTCTATTATATATCTCATTGAGGCGACATGCTGACCATTGTCACTCACGACATCTTTAGAGAAATAAGCATAACTAAATCAGATTTGTCAAGAAACCCCAAGGGGCGACTAAGGTTATACTTAAAGGGCCGTGAAGCCAAAGAGAAGAGAATAATATTATTACTGTTTGTATTGCTGCAAGCAAACATGCAGTTTCAAAAATGGAAATTTTCAGATCATATAATTTTATCGTCTCCTTGTCTTTCACTTTATTATTAGTATTGTTAATATTAATAATATTGTTAATAATAATAATAATAATAATAATAATAATAATAATAATAATAATAATAATAATAATAATAATAATAATAATAATAATAATAATAATAATAATAATAAGATTGTTCAAAATAGTGCGCTTGTCACTGTTGGTAAATTTAGGATTTTGAATATTTTGCTAGGTTCTTCGCCCTCTTCCGCTCCAGATCTCGGACTAGAAGTCCGGGTCTGTCATGTGTCTCTAATGAGAATAGGGAACTGAGCCAAGCACACTGGCGATGATTTGTGCAGAATATCCCTTCCTCTTCCCTAATGCTGTCCACAGCTAAATATATCATATTTCCTCTGTAAATGCATCATATTTCACGAGATAAAAACTTGTCCATTTTTTTATATACACTTGTGTCCAAAAGTTAAGGATAATTAGTTCATTTGCCGACTTATTATAAAGCATTTGTCAGAATAATACAAAATTTGGTAAGGGTATGACACAGATAATTAGAAACATGGCACGAAAGAAACAATGGCATGAATACGTCATTCACTTGTCATTTTCACAACAAACGAAAACTGCATTTCAGAATTCGAACATAAAAGTTGAACAACAATGGTTCAAATGATTAGTATGGGGTGTGATTACCCCTGACAGCTACACAAGACTCACATCGACGTGGCATGCTAGTGATGAGGTTGTTCAGGAGTTCGATGCTCAGCAAATTCCACTCCTCATGAAGAGCAATGTGAAGGTCTTGAAGTGTCCTCGGAGGAGGCTGACGAGATGCAATTTGTCTCCCTAAGGCATCCCATGCATGCTCTATAGGATTCATATCCGGAGACCTCGCTGGCCACTCCATACGCTGGATATCTTCCTCCTGAAGAAACTCATCCACCAGTTGTGATCTGTGAGGTCGGGCATTGTCATCCATGAATATGAATTCTGGACCCACAGCTCCCCTGAAAAGTCTTACATGAGGTTCCAGGATCTCTTCTCTATACCGCTGAGCATTAACAGTGCCACCTGCGAAGATGTGAAGCTCTGTGCGTGCATTCATCATTATACCTCCCCATACCAGGAGACCACCGCCACCAAATGGATGTCTTTCCATGATGTTCATGGAGTTGTAACGAGTTCCTTGCTCCCTCCAGATAGTCACGCGATGCGAATCACAGTTCAAGCTGAATCTGGACTCGTCTGTAAATAGCACGCTGCTCCACTGATTTAGAGTCCAGTCGCGATGTTCCTGACTCCACCGTAAACGTGCTCTCTTGTTATCAAGGGTGAGTGGGACGCACACTACAGGCCGTCTAGCATACAGACCAGCAGCTCTGAGTCTTCTATAGACAGTTTGTCTGGATACTCTGATACCTGAGGCGGCCGCAAGTTCTGAACTCAGTTGTCTGGCAGACATTGTTCGGTTTCTTCTTGCAGTTAACGCAAGATATCGATCCTGCTGAGGATTTGTAACTCTTGGACGACCTCCCACTGGTCTTCGCCTAACGTCTCCGGTCTCTGGGAACCGTCGCCATAACCTAGATATAACATTTTGTGGCATATTAAGTGCTATGGAGACCTCAGTTTGTGTCTGTCCTGTTTCTAGCCGCCCAATAATTCTACCCCGAAACAGAGGGTCCAGATGTTGTCTTTGTGCCATTTTACTGCAATCTGTTCTTACACTACATCTGATTATATCATAACTCTCTTTAAAAATGAAGATTTATGGAACTGGGCTTAACTGCAACAATGCAATTTTCATTTATAATTGCTATTAATTTTTTCATTGTTGAAGAGAGATTATAATTTAGTATGTAAACTAAACTAAATGTACTGAGAAACGTTTTGATAAATAATTTTTACTCCTTGCTCCTCTTTAAGCATTTTGATTTTCCGTTTTACAAATTATCCTAAACTTTTGGACACCAGTGTAAATTCTTTAATGGACTACCTCCCTGTTGGAATGAAACCGTTAATTTTACTACAAAAAATAATTATTTAAAAGCAGTTTCTAAGACCAAAACCAACTTCTTATCCTTTCATAAGTATCACAAATGAAAAATAACTTTTATAACAAATTTCAACCAATGAGAAAAGGGCTGAAAATGGGCATTTTTTATCGAAAATAGTAATATACCACCTATCAAAGATAACACTCAAATAGTATATATTTCAGAATTGCAATAGATAGTGATTATCTTACAAAATATCTCGTAATATAAACATTTTCCTTCACCAAGTGTATTGGGGAAAATAAACGAATTTGTGAAACAAATTTCAAAATCAATGTTGTTCATTGCTAAAATTATTTTATGATTTCACGTGATAGAAGAAAACTATTCATGCCTCCCATCATTAAAGAACATTTCCAGCAACCATTCGAAGGAAGTCAATTATCCTGTCAGAACTCGTCATTTTTTCTCTTTAAAATAAAATTTTTGTACGATAGTGCGCTTTGTCGTACTTACAGCAATGGCGACCATGATTGAAAGTTCAACTTCCTACATTTCGGGATTGCCAACCTAAATAACTATACTGTAATAAAAATATTGTAATATTATATATTACGCATGTGGGAAGTAAAACCACTGTTCTCTATGTATACTATAAGCAAATATATATATATATATATATATATATATATATATATACTATATACATTAGTTATACAATGGCGGCAAGTACGTATTTATTGTTTTATTGTTAAAATAAAGTTCAGTTCATTTAAAATGCAGCGATTTGTTTCGTATAATGTATATTGGATATATATATAAACATTTTCCTCGATTCTATAAAAACCATTTCCCAACCTCGCATCGTAATATATTTCTGTCTTGCAAAATACTCGTATTCAAAAATCAACTAAAACGAAAGCAGAAGATGATACATAAGTTATCGAAAGGCCTCCTATAAAACAACACTGCAAATTATTGAGGACGACTGAGATATCAGGTACTGTTTTACATTTATTAAAACTTCTTCCTTTACACAAAAAACATATTTTATGGAATCATCTGATTTCTTAAAAACCTTCCTACATTAAATTTCTTCTTCAGAAAGGTAAATTTTATGCAAGCATCTAGACTCCTAAATCAACTTTGGTTTTCACCACTGAGTAGTTTATGCAACCATCTGGTGGAAGAAAATACCTTTTACATATCAACATTTTCCCTCCCCCATTTTACAATGTTTTGTAAGCCTCTGATGGAAGAAAACATCCTTTCAAATCCCCTTCTAACAAACTAACTAACTCACTGGCACTATGTAACCTATAGGTTCATGACCGCGTGGAATAAGCTGTCCATAAATTCTATCCTGAGCTAATATTTTCCAAACATCCCCTGTATAATCTACTTCCTTCAAATAATGGTTAATGTTATTCTCTCATCCCATTCTTGGTCTACCAACTGGGCTCTTTCTCTCTAGTTTTCCTACAAGATGCTTCTACGCAGTTCTTTCATTCCCATGCCCTGCCCAGCGCAGTTTACGAGACTTAACTGTTCTTATTATATCTGGAAACCCTTCTACCAAACAAAATTAGCGGCAAACTCATATCCAAGTTCTCGCCTACATTGAATTACATCACTTCCGCCGCACGCATAATCTCAACAGCTTTACAAAAATATAAATAGAGAAGCGAAACAAAAATACGAGTCGTGAAGAAAGCGTGAAGTGATGCAGTACTCTAACATAAATACACCGTGAAGAGGAAATGACTCTTCTTTTTGCAAAATATATGCTTTGAGAAAACTATATTCCTAATTAGTCATCTTAATTATTAACATTTGGTAAATCGGAATAAAAAAATATTAAAGAAAAGCTAAAAGAGCTGTCTTAAACATGAAGAATGTTATCGCAATGCAATGGATATGCTCCAACGCTTATAGTGACTATTTAACTCATGCCCCAAATGGGAGTCAATGACCAATCACGTTTCAATGATTTCTGTATTACAACCAATCAGAGACGTGTTTCACGAAATAATTATCAACGTTAGGATTATCATATATTAAGCAAAGCTCCTCCTTTTTAATATTCTGAACAGGTCTGACCGTTATTTTGCAGTGACTGAGCCTATAACAAATACGGCTACCAGATTGTATATAATAGTGCTTACATGTCAACATTTGTAGCAATTGATTATACCACCAAAAAAAGAAACCACTGTTTGCACTTTCTTAAATGTATACGACATCAAAAATGAATTAATATACAGATTGATGTGTTTCATTTTTTCTCCACTAGAGAGCATTCTTACAATATTGCGTTCCTTTGGCAATAAATAGTATGATCTGGTTGCAGTGATAAACAAAAGAAGCAGTAGAAGCGTAGGCTACCTATCGTTTCTCATTAGTTTTCAAACATCACCGTTTACTTTAAATATAAAAATATTTTTAAATAACTGTAGTTAAATAATGATTTGTGAGTAAACAGCTTTATTTTATTCGTTAAATAGTCCTAACAAATGCCACTCTTGATTTCCAAATTCTCTAGATAAATTCACTCCTCACTTCGTGAGTCGTGAATTTATCGATAATTTGGAAATCACTCGTGGCATTACTTATGAAAATGCATAAATATAGCAGTGAAGAAGTGCGTTTTACAGGTTAATTCTGTTAAGTGGACAAAAGGATTGTACATTTTATTTTTATTTTAAACATTATGTCATGAGTTTATAAATTATGACAATATTTTAGAATAATCCGTGCAAGTAAATGCTAATTTACATAAACTTATTTAAAAAAACAATTACTTTCTTCAGTGGTCAACATACCAACCAACTTAATTTAATTTTCAATAATTTCAATACCATTAATGTTTGTCACATCTGAAGCAACCCAAGACTAGTTACTCTACAGACTTATACTGTAAAATTTTCCTGTAAAAGTAGTGAGACCTATCTCATCATTTATTTAAAAAATCATGAATAAAAGCCATGTTGATTCAATGCTGTAAACATGTACAAATTCATAGCGAAGGAGTAATTTTGCAACACTTAAATGCCCTCCCTTTCACTCAATATGAACAATAGACATTCCAGAACGAGGTATTATTAATAATAATTATTATTATTTTTATTATTATTATTATTATTATTATTATTATTATTATTATTATTATTATTGTCCACCGCTGTGGTCTTGAGGTAGCGTGCTGCCTTGTCACGCAGCGGGCCCGGGTTCGATCCCCGGTCGGGGCAGTTTTTCTGGGTGAGGTTTTTATCGGGGTTTTACCTCACCTGTAAGACAAATGTCAGGAAAACTTTAAGGCCCAAACGGTCCCCGAAATCATATGACCATCATCATCATACTTATCACCGTCCTTCATCGGTGTGGAAAGCAACGGGAAGCTACCACACGTACAATTCCCTAGTAAAGCTGCAAGCATAATATGAAAATGCTATGATTGCAGTGAAGCACCGGTCCCCGGACAGAATTACTATGGATGTATTATTATTATTATTATTAGCAACTGGAAGACCGAATGAAGAACTGCTTCATGAATACAGGAGGCGTAAACATGGGAGGAAGACGAATTAAGTTCGTAAGATTTGCTGATGATATAGCTTTGCTAGCAGAAGACGCAATGACACTGAGGAACATGCTGATGGAGCTAAATGACAAGTACGAGGATTATGGGATGAAGATAAATATAAAAATACGAAGGCGATGGTTATAGGAAAGAAACCAAGGAAGATAAACATGAGGATGAAAGATGAGGCTATTGAGCAAGTGGGGAGTTTCAAATACTTGGGTTGTACTATCTGTAATAACATGTACTGCGGTCAAGAAGTAAAGCAGAGGATAGCAATGGCAAAAGAAGCTTTAATAAGAAGAGAAGCATTTTCTGCGGACCTTTGGCAAAAGAATTACGGAAGAGGCTAGTGAAGTTGAGTGGAGTGTAGCATTGCATGGCGCAGAAACTTGGACATTACGATTGAATGCGGAAAAGCGACTGGGTAGCTTTTGAGATGTGGATATGAAGAAGGATTGAACATATAAAATGGACAGACAAAATAAAAAATAATTATGTGCTAGACAGAGTGAGTGAAAGAAAAACAATGCTGGAATTCATAAAGAAGAGGAAAATAAATTGGATTGGCCACTGGCTAAGAAGAAACTGCCTGCTGGCGGTTGCGCTAGAAGGAATGGTCAACGGAAAGAAAGTTAGACGCAGAAAAATACATCAGATGTTAGACAATATTAAAATAAATGGTTCGTATGCGGATACAAAAAGGAAAGCTGAGTTAAGGAAAGAGTGGAGAATGCTGAGTTTGAAGTGAAAGACCTGCTCTTGAGTAGAACACTATGAATGAATTAATTATTATCAATTGGATTGGTATGGACACACAATAAGAACACAAGGAGAAAGATTACCTAAAAAGGTGTTGGAATAGCGCCCGACGGGATATTTCATGTTTTAGAGGACTGGAATAAATGGATAGGGGCAGTGGATAAGAAAAATGAAACTATAGACACAGAAATACGTGTGAAAATTAAAATATGAATATAAATATATTATTTATATTATTATTATTATTATTATTATTATTATTATTATTATTATTATTATTATTATCGTTATTAACATATACATAGGATGCCAGAGAAAATATTACCCAGACAAGCTTTGGAATGGATTCCACCTGAGAAAGGAAAGAGAGGTCGACGATCAAATGGATGGATGATGTAAGAAGAGGTATGAGGAAGCTAGGTCTGGAAGAATTGGAATAGGAAGATAGAGAAGAATGGTGAAAGAAGTTAAAAATTTAAAAGGCTTTGGGCACAGGAAGATGTTTTATTACATTGTAAACCTGTTTATAAGTAAATTGTTATTATAAATATGTTGTTATAATATTATTATTATTATTATTATTATTATTATTATTATTATTATTATTATTATAGCAAGAAGTTCAAAATTGAAAAATAAATAAATAATTAAACAAAGTCATAAGAGGAAAAAATGAATATTAAATATCCAATAGTAGATTATATAAGATATAAGCAATTACAATGATATGGATATGTAGGCCTACAACGAATTCAAAGAGACCTCGAAAATCGTGGATGCAAAAAATAAGAACTGGAATGAGAACACGAGGACTAGAGGACATGGAGTGGATGGATAAGGGACGAGTGGAGAAGGAAAATACAGCTTCAGACACACGAAGATTTGTAAACATTGAAAATCTGTATATAAGTAAGTCATCATCATCATAGTATATAAATAAGTTATTATTATTATTATTATTATTCCCATTAACAACAAAAAGTATATTTTGGCAAAGGAAATTGATTTTATACGAAAGGCAGCAAGAATTTCAAGAAGAGAGAAAAAAATAGGAACTCAGTTATAAGGGAGAAAATGAAGATTGAATATACTATTTTAGAATGTATTAAAACTCAGCAATTGAGATGGTACGGACATGTCCAGCGAATGCAAGAGGAACAGCTACCAAAATGTGTTTTGTAATGGTAAACTGAGGGAAGACGAGGCATATGAAGATCTAAAACCTCCTGGAGTCAGGGAATATATTTATACATGAAGAAAAAACATCTACAACCAGGATATTGGATGGACCGACAAAATTGGCTATTATGAATCGGACGATGTCAAAGACATTAATTAACCGATGACCTATCTATCTATCTATCTATTATTATTATTATTATTATTATTATTATTATTATTACTATTATTACACTTAAAAAGCGAAGTTTCCAGTGTATTTAATATACTGCAGTGAATTTATTAAAATATTGGAATAAAAATGAGATAAAAGGCACTGTTCGGAGAAATTTTTAATGTCGCAATAGAAAGATATTTGCGAGTGACCTCAAAGCCAGCAGCTCTTAGAAGGAATCATTACAACTTAACTGCGCACATTAAATCAATTCGTTTGAAATAGGACATAAAATAAAGGCAATAAACCAACATGAACACAAGACATGTTCCATAAAATTCCACATCACACACACACACACACACACACACACACACACACACACACACACACACACAAACACATTTCAATGGTTGACGCACATAAAGAACATGACCACATAACAATGACCATAAAACATAAACCTCACTTTGAACCACAAATGCACGAATCAAAACATTGACAAGACACCGAACATGCACAAATAACAATCTATAATCAGGGAGAGAGAGATGCTGCCAACCTATTCAAACTAAATCAATCAATATAAATTCTAGAATGAGAATTAATATTCGTGTAAATGTTACATATTCTGACGTTATTGATTGTATAAAGAGCGTATATTAATTAAACAAAACAAATTTACCTGTATACAGACGAGTTGTAGACAAGCAATTATAAAGAATCCAAGATTTCAGGTGTAAAATCCCTAATTAATCATGTGTTGAAGTTTATTTGTATTTTATAATCCAGTATTAAAATTAAATAGAGTATGAAATGGTAGGCCTATTTGGTGGCATTGGACCTTCATGAGGAATCGGATGAAGCCCAATTACTAAGAACTAATCAGCCACATTTTCAAAATTAACTATTATATGGAATTTGCAATCGAAGTTTCAAAAATGAAATTTCTCAGCTTTGTAACTGAGAATACATTATTAGATCACAAAATAAGTACTGATATCAGAAAGGAATTGAGCATATAACCAATGACAACATTAACAGAAACCTGTAGAATCAATTGGAGTAACTATGTCCTACGAATGCCAAACACTAGGATGTCAAAACTGTTTTAGCCTATATTATAATCCGAGGGAAATAAGAAATTTAGGTCGAATTTTAAAGAGATTTTAATTAAATAACTTTGAGTCGGGACAAGACCAATATTTTACTTAAATTATTAGAACTATTATTAATGTTAGTACCTTTATATATATATATATATATATATATATTACTTTTTTTGTGGAATCTGAGTTTTTTCTTCAAATCGAAAACATTGCAGCGTAGTGGTTAAGGCACTGAGCTACAAGCCGGAGGGTCGAGGGTTCGAGTCCCGGTGGGGTCAGGATTTTTAAACTGACCCAAACCTTCTGGCGGCACTATGGCCCTGGGGTCGACTCAGCCTCTAACTGAAATGAGTACCAGACGCTTGTTCTGGGGTAAAGGCGGCCGTCACGCAGGGCTGACACCCCGGCTGACATCAAGTGCCGATTGTCAAGAAAAAGTGGGAGCCCTAACCTCCTACTACCCCAAGGGCCTCCTGAGGCCTGTAGTGGGATCACTTTACCTTTACCTTTATTATTAATGTTAGTACCTTTATATATATATATATATATATATATATATATATATATATTACTTTTTTTTGTGGAATCTGAGTTTTTTCTTCAAATCGAAAACATTTATTGTCTACATTATTAATATTAGAATTTATTGTACTTTCACTTTATCTTATTATATATTTTTATCTAATTTCTTTTAATTATGAATTAACCAACATATCTAATCGCTGAAGATGATGGTAATGGTGATGAAATGTTCAGAATTGCTCATTATTTATTGACTTTTCTTCAAATTCTTTAAAAGGCTAAATTCTAAAATATGTTTCATTAATATTGATGAGTTGAGTTTGATCCAATCCCCAAAGAAGGTCTGAAAGTCAAACTCCTATTTATATGTATTTGTAGTTATGATTCAAATGCAATTTTAACAACTAAATAGCTCAACTACTTTTGGTTTGAGACCTTAGATCAGGGCTGTTAATAAGTGCTTACTAGGTGTAAAAAGGCGGTAACGCAAGCAGATGCACTCCCAATGAAATAACACAACTGACAAATGAATCGGAGTGTATTACCTTGCGAACCTATCCGACATAGGAGAGGCAGGATGTTCTTTCACACCTAGTGAGCACTTTTAACAGGCCTGCCTTAGTCTCAAATTTATAGTACAAAATTCCTCTATAACCAGGTAATTTATTCGGTATAATTAATTCACGCTCTTATATTTTAAAATACTATTATGTATTATTCAGTAAATTTGTTTTTATATAGGTGTTCACTTTTCTGAGTGCAATTATGAAAATGTGTATATATATATATATATATATATATATTATAAGAAAAATAAATGCCTGGACGGGATTCAAACCCGGAACTCGGAGTCTGTACCTCAGCGTGTTATCCATTACACCACCAGACGAATCCAATTCAAATACTTATTTTTCTTATAACTTTATATATATATATATATATATATATATATATATATATATATATATTCTTGTAGTGAATGATTATTTTCGTTTTAATCTCTTTTTTATACTGTTTATTTCATTCTTGTTAAGTTGTCAATTTTTTTATTTCGTTTAGTTATATTACAAGATGATCTCTGCAAAAATTACCGTTGTAATTCTTTACACATTTGTATCTACTTTAGTGCGTAACTTCGTATTCCTCAACTAAGCCTATACTTCATTTTTTTTTTAATTTCTTCAAGTTTGAAATCGATTTCAATTGTAGTTTTCATAACTCTATTATTCTGTTTAATCTGACATAACAGCATAATTTTATTGTGAAAAGTAAATAATAAATTTACAAAACAAAATATTATGTTCAGTTTAGATTATTAATTTATAGATTATTTTATTAATAAAATAATTGTTAAAAGTCATATTAAAACTTCACTTGAAATATATTCTAATCTCAAGATTAGCTGTACTTGGAATTGAACACTAATATTATCATTAATACAACTAGATATATTATTACTTAGCAAATGGATCTGAAATATTTATGTAAAAATCATTGTTGCGAGTAAAATGTCGAATCGTTTTAAACTTATTCCCTTGGATATTTACTCCGTAGTTTTATGACAGATTCTCTTTCTGTTAACTCTAGTTAACAAAAAAATATACGCCTATTTAAAAATATACGTATATTTTACTTCGTCGTATTAGATTTTAAATTTTTGTTTATCAACACTCAAAATACAATTTTCAAAATAATGTAGATAGATTCAAAACCTTAATAATATATATTTGATATTAGTGATATTTTCAAACATTGCACACTAGTTTAAGTAGTATTACACCCTATTCATCACCTTTGCAAGTTTTAAGCAATGTTGCTTAGTATAGCTTACAATTTAACTGAATTCTGGGTTATTTTCTTTATAAAATATGCATGTGTTTTAGGATATGTGAATGCAGCACATCTCTCTCCCTGAAGAAACAGGTAACCAACCTGATTGTGAGGCGGCTGTGAGAAAACCCCTGGCAATGTGCAGAGCCTGGTCAATCTCGTGCAGAAGACTACTAGCAGAATCACCACCAGAATCACCATATCTCCTCGATCCTTCTACATAGCGCCAAGTTACAAAAGCGGATCTCTACACCTCGGACATTTACTCATTCTCTTTGCTTTGCTTCGTTAAAGAGACCTCTACAGTCACTTAATAAATTACATTATACATATATTTAATTAAAAACGCTAATGTTCCAGGTCTTTCTTCAAATATCTTTACTTTTTTTTAAAAAAAATGTATCTACGTTATCCAAAGAATGTGTTGTGATATAACTGCGTTTAATAAACAATAGTTTAATAAAATAGACAAGTAATTATCTCTCAAAAGATTACCATGTAACATATTTAATAACTGCATACTCAAATTTACCTCGATATATATATATTTTTTTACGAAAACTTTAAACTATAAATAGACCAATTTGTAACAACAAGGTAAAAATATGTTTTTAAGAATTAAAATAGGCTAAATAAAATAAGCTCTATTATAACATCCCAGACATTGTAAGAATTGTGTATTCTTGTAATTTCACGTATTATTTTTATTTTTCATTAAACAGGAGTAGAAATTTTCAAACTTTCCTTTTGATTTTGGAACGAGTGTTTAAAATTTGGACAGTTATTTTCTTTAAGATCATAGAACAAGTAAAATATTTAATTATCTAGGTTATCTTCAGGTTGTAATAGAGAAAAATACATAGATAATAGATTACAAATATTTCAATATTTATGTGGCACCCTTAAAAAACATTGGGAAAGAAAGTAAGAAAATAAACATTTAAATTTTATAAAGTATTGGCTGTACCTGCAATATTGTATGGCTCAGAAAAAAAATGGACTCTGAATAAACAGTCAATGAAAAGAATAGAAGCAGCAGAAATGAAATTATACGATTTGTGGCAGGATATACTTTAATGGATAGAAAACGAAGTGAAGAACTACAAATATTCAGTTCAACAAAGAAAATAGAAGAGTATATGAGAAAATGGTATAAACATGTCTGCAGAATGGAAACCAACAGATTGCCTAGAAAAGTCTGAACTATCAACCAAGAAGAGGAAAAAGAGATCGGAGACGCCCACGAAAGAGATGGGCACAGCAGCTATAATACAGAGGGTTGTTTCTAATCTCTGATAACAAATGATTTTTAAGTTTTACCTTAAGAAAAGCCGTGTCTCCACCATCGAGCATGCTCTAAATAATGGCACTTCACCCGAGCTATGGTTCGGCATCGGAGTTTTCACTGCAGAAGACTCTTACGCAGCACAGCCATGTCTAGAAGTTCCCACTCCTCTTTATATGCTTTCCAGAGACCGTCTATTGTTCGAGGACGCCTGTTTCCCAGTGCCCTTTTGAAGAGTCCAAAGACACAAAGTCCGTCGGTGATGCATCAGGAGACTTTACTGGGATGTTGATGAATGGAATAGCTTGTATTCCAGTTTCCTGCTCCATTTCTCCAGGAATGTTAGGGTTGAACCCGAAGTGTGACTGGAGGCCTTGTCTTGGTGCACTCAGACTTGGCTTTTGTCTGTACCATAGAGAGCTGGGATTTCAGTCCGGTAAATTGGGGTGAGAACTTCTTCCTGGTAGTATTGGGAGTTGATTTTGGCCTTTTTGCTACTCTACGAATGGTCAGTTATTCATTGTAGCAATATCCCGCGATGACCATAAATCTCCTGGAGAAACTTTCTCTACATTCAGCATACCACTTT
>JASPKZ010006818.1:240000-310000 GCA_030220185.1 Diploptera punctata
TTCATTTTTAGTTACCTTATTTGTCCAAAGATGGCATGAGTGGCATGCGGTCAACACACCGACTCAACGAGACATCTAGCAGGCAACTAAGGTATTATTAAGATGTTTGAGATCGGTCGGTAAATTTTGCTTAAAGGCCTCTTTGTTCAGGCTTAAGGATCTTTTTACGAGCCTGAAAATATTCAGACTCGGGACCCACGGCTTAAAGTCCCTTCCGGAGGACTTGCTCCTTGGATTTTAACATCCTAGAAAAATCAATCGACCGCAGCCGGGTTTGAACCCGCGACCCTCGGAACAAGAGGCAAGGAGCATAACCACTAGTCCACCGCGGCCGACTATTCATATGAAGATTAAAAAAAATATATAAATATAAACTTATAAAATTGAATACCGGTACCTGATAAGGCTCAATCTTCTAACTGTTAAAACTTTTAAAACACTGTAAGCCTTTCGGAACTGGTTCATTCTCACAAACATTACGTGCTGAAACCCTTCTTGAAATTTCTCCCATAAAAGCGTTGTGATGTACCAAAGGCCGTGAAAAAAAACTGTCGTTTTTAACTGCAAGGTACTAAAATCCAGCGCTGAAGCTCTCATTTAAACAACAGGGAAGGCATATTACTCCTCACTTCATGGATTACTTAACCCTCACTACCTGCCGTTCGCACCTCACCCGCCTCACTCCACACCGCTCTAAATGTAGCAGGGACGCCCAACAGCGGGTTGTCATTGTTGGATTCTGTCAAAAACAGCAGATAATTTTTTGGACACGGCCTTTGTACATCACAAAGCTTCTCTGGATTTCAAGGTAGGTTTCGGTATGCAATGGTTGACAGTTTCTTTGTCAGCAAAAGGTTGTTTAGCTACTCATTTATATTTATTAATTCTGGTCAAGTGGAAGAGAACATAATTATGAAGACACTGAATCAGTAGTAAAGTAAATAAATATATATAAGGAGTAATTGAATATTTATATAATATTTGTAATATACAAGAATACCAAAAGCAGCATGAGGAACAAGAAGTTTGGGAAGATCAAAGAAAAGATGGAAAGAGCAGCAATTTGGAGCCGGAACAGGCTAGTAAATAAGCCTAAACCGTGAAGAAGAAGATGATGAAATTTGCAATATACCTATTTCCTTAATTTTCATGAAAACAGGAGGAATAAGCAGTACATTTAAATTATTTTTTTATAAATTATTAGTCACAGAAATTGACTTTTTAGGACGATCGGTAAGAATATCAAAATTAGACAACATAAAAAATAATACAATAAGACAAATTATGAATGTAGAAAAGTATATTGCACAAGAGATTGAAGAAACCCAACTAAGATGGCATGGACATATAATGAGAAGAAGAGAGACAGAAACAAATAAGTATTGAAATGGATACTTCCTGGAAAAGGGAAAACGTGGTAGACCAAAGCCAACATGGATAAAGGGAATTCAAGACAACATGAAGAAGAGAAATATGACAGAAGCAGACACGCAAGACCGGGAGGTGTAAAAAAAAGTATATATTGGTTGAGGATACCTGTGTATATAACAGAAACAATCCTGAAATAAAATAAAAATACATGTTTGGAACATCAAATCTGATTAATATTTTAAACCTATTACCGGTGAACCTACTTATTTTTAAGTAAAATTATGTTGAAAATTGAAATATGTATGTCTCCATGTTTCATTGTGAACATATTTAGCTCTCCGATGGTACAGATAGGAGCCAACATTTCCTGAAACAATCCTCCATTATATTTACAATCCATTTCGATTGATTATTGTACTGTTCTCCTTCAACGTAGCAAAGCAAAGCGAATAGTCAACTTACAGTCCGAGTTCAGTTGCATTATTCTATCCCAGCACAAGTTGAATGGATAATTTGAGCATTGTTCTAGAGTTAATTGCATCTATTGAGCCCTAAATTAATTTATCGAGTAACAAACATCCATTCTCTTAAATTTACTTACATTCTTATTTACTGCACTGAATAAACTAATACCATTTCTTTCACCAATTAAAACAACATGCAAAAAAAAAAAAAAACAGTTCAGCTACTACGTTATTTAGACATGCTTGGAACACGAAGTGGAACACGAAGGATTCAATTCCAAACTAAATAATTCTAGAATGGCCTCAATAATGACTTTCCTTTAAAAGCTAATTTATTTAGTCTTTTCAGGTTTTAAATAGTCTAATTTTATTAATTTTCAAATTTGTTCTTGGACAATATTAAAAATGTATCAAACATTTTCATAAAATAGAAAACTTTGGCTATATTTTTATATAAATGTTAATATGGCATAACATTTAAAGAAGACGTGCTGTAGATCTTGGATGAAAATAAAAAAATAAATTACATATCTCTTAAAGATCAAACAAAGTATATCTACATAAAACATTTACTTCATATAACCTTAAATATAGCACCCAATATCTAGCAAATACATTATAATAGAACACACTACAAGTGTACAACTTTTAAAAAATTGTTCATAAATACGCATGTTATTTTGAAGCTAATTCAAGTAAAAACAGTATAGAAGATGTATTGAAAATGTTGAATAGTTTTATAATTTTAATTAGACGACTGGTTACTAAACTTAATTTTGTAACGTATTGTATACTATTGTTATCTACGTTCAAAGTATTATACGGAGTAGTAACATATATGTTGTATATTTAGTGTAATGGAATTTATTAATTACGGAACTGATATATTTAAAGAAAGAGTAATGTGGGCTTTGGAAAGAAAAAAAAAGACACGATTAATCAATAAACATTGTTGTAATGTGGGCTTTGGAGAAAATAAATAATAGTTTAAAAAAAACTAAAACAGCACGCTTATTAGAAAACCTAACTAAAAAATGAAAAATAATTTAAATTTCCAACGCGCTCGGTATAAAATTAAAGTGGTCAACAAAAAAATCACCTCCAACACATATAGAATAAAACTAAGAGTTATCTACAAAAAAAAAATACCATCAAAAGCGTGGGGTGCTTTTTATGGTCTTTACGTTTTCTTCTCAAAGACTTTACTTTTACCCATATCTGTTTATTATCAAATATATTAATTGATATAGAGCACCCCACGTGTTTGATGGTATAATTATTTTTATTAAATTTAATAATGTGTGATCAGTTCAAACTAACAATAGCTGAAGGCTGCATTATTCACATTACCCAAACATGTTTATGTTGATTCGGTTAATTTTTTCCCTTAAAAATGCATGTTCGATACGCATACCGCGGGGAAATTGATTTCTGATAATTCGTAAATTCCAATATTTTTATACAAAAAGCTTTGCTTTTCATAAAACAGAGGGTTTATTAAAAATGCTGAATTGTGTATTTCACCGATTACATCATTTGTTACAGGTCTATCGAAAATATTCTACAAACCTACAACAAATTTAGATAATAAATGAAAAATGTGCTCCACTGTGTTCCTTATTTTCATTTTGCAAGTGAAAATCATTCATTATTCCCAAACACAATAACATTAAACGCAAGCAATCGAATCAAACATGCAATAAAAACAAGCCATAATCATGCATTTTTTGAGCTATAAAATGTTGTGTGTAAGGAATGAAACTTGAATAATTCCATCAAATATCCACAGCCATTTTTTTTAGCTGGAAGTCATGAGCTAATATAATTTAACAATTTTCTAATTCTATATGAATATTTTTTTTTTACATTTCTTACGCGGGATTTAAGTTTACAACTTTAAATTTTAATTTGATAGGATATTACAGCATTCTCAGTTTAATATATGAATATTCAATAAGATTAATTTTAGAGGAGTTATAATCTGTAGCCTTAGAGAACGGTTTTACGCAACATGCTTGGAGTGGAGGGCTCGGGACTTGCGCTGGTTTGAATCCTCATGGGGGAAGACATTTTCTCATCGGAATTTCTGCCAGAATGGGACCGGCGCCTACTCGATATCCTGAGGAATAACTTAACTATAATAGCTGGTTGCTCCATGTTGAGAAAATCAACTATAACGATTGGAGATCCGACATGCCGGCCATGTCACTCCTATACAGCTCTGTGATTAACAGATGTGGATGTGATGCCAGCATACGGCTGGTAGACCAAGGACTTTCTAACTCTGTCGCACCATGGGGTTTAGTTTATAATTTACTGAGATTGTGAATTTTGGGTTCAACAGAAAATCCTTATACCCGGGCTTCCAATATAAACCCGGACCGGCCTCACAGGGTTTCACCCGTCAGGCAGCGCTCTCTCCTCGTCCGCATTTCACTCTGTCAGCCGCTCGTCCTTGAACTAGTCAGTTTACTATCGTTCGACAAGATGAGACGTCAGCTGACATTAGAGCAGCGCATGTATGTGTGTAAATGTTATTATAAATACGAATCAGCTCGTCGCGTTCGTGAGGAATTTATTCGGAACTTCCCTGGACAATTACCTCCTTCCAGATCGACAATCCACGATCTTGTGACTAAATTTGAGACCACTGGTTCAGTACAAAATAAGAAACACACGCGAAGGCGTACGGTTCTCACCGAAGAAAAATTAGACGAAATTGGCGAAAATTTGGAACGTTCACCACAAAAATCATTACCGAAATTAGCACAAGTTGGTATTTCAGTATCTTCTGCACATACAGCAACAAAATTGTAAAAACTCAAACCTTACAAGTGTACAGGTGTTCATTGTCTAAACGAAGGTGATCCCATAGCACGTGTGCGGGAGGACAACATTTCCAGCATTTTCTATAAGCTAAGAAACAGTTCAAGGACGGTTGGAAGGCAGGGTGAATTGCGGGATGAAGAGACAGCACTGCGTGCCGGGTGAAACTCCGTGAGGCCGGTCCGGTTTTATATTGGAAGCCAGTTATTAGGCTTATTTTCTCCTTAGCCTATATATGTGAATTAGTTATATATAAAAATAACTGGACCTAACTCAATGGCACTATCGAACTCTAGGTTCATTACCGCCGCATATAAGCTTTCCATACATCCTTATCCTGAGCTAACGTTTTCCAATCATCCCCTATATATATTACTTCACTCAATCATGGCTAATGTTATTCTCCCACATGACTCTTAGTCAATCTACTGATCGCTTTCCCTTTGGATTTCCTACAAGGAGTTTCCATGACATCCTTTAATTTTCCATTCGTCCCACATGTCATCCCCGTCGTAGTCTACGAGACTTAACTATTATTATTACATTTCGTTTCCCATAATGATCATGTTGATCGCTACTATGTAGTCTTCCCGTCTGTTAATTTTTCTTTGGTCCAAACACTTTCCTAAGAATTTTATTCTCAAATACTCTTAATATTTCCTTCTTCCTTAAAGTAAGAGTCCTTGTTTCACATCCATAATTAATCTTCATTAATCTCTCCTAAGCATCGCCCATCCATTCCTCAATATCGAATATCATAGTTGTCAAATTCATTCTATCTTAGCGTTCGATTCGACCTTACTTTTTATTATTGATTGGTATATGTCGTATTTGGTTCCGAAAAAGAAATAATTGCGGCAGCTGGACCATAAAAACACACACACACACAGATATATATATATATATATATATATATATATATTACATATATTACATCCGTAGTAATTCTGCCCGAGGGCAGGTCCTTCACTGCAATCATAGCATTTTCATGCTACGCTTTGCAGCTTTACTAGGCAATTGTAGGTGTGGTAGCTTCCCGTTGCTTTCCACACCGGTGAAGGATGATGATGATGGCCGATGATTTTCGGGGACCGTTGGGCCCTAAGCTTCCTGACACTTGTCTTACAGGTGAGGAAAACCCCCGAAAAAACCTTACCTAGGAGCCTGTCCCGACAGGGAATCGAACCCGGGCCCGCTGCGTGACAAGGCAGCACGCTACCTTGAGACCACAGTGGTGTGACAGAAAAAAAATGTAATTAAGAAAGATTTATTAGGTTTTCCGCGTCGAGGATTTAAGGTTGACCTCTGACCATTGATTCTGACGTTTCGACACGGTCCCACTTGTCTTTTTCATCATCCCTTGATAATCCTGTGGGATTATGTCGAAACGTCGCAACAGTGGTCAGAGGTCAACCTTGAATCCTCGACGCGGAAAGCCCAAGAAACATTTTTTAATCACGCTTCTATCTGCGAAAATCTACAATATTATATGTATAATATTGTAGATTTTCGCAAATATAAGTGTGATTAAAAATGTTTATTTATATATATATATATATATATATATAGTTTTTGGCATGGTCATTTTCGGTGGACATTAGGTACGATCGATGAAGATTTTACATATTTTTTTTAATCTTTTCAAAAGAACAAGCTCAATAGATTCATTCCTTCAGAATTCTCTAATATACGTGATGCCGTTTCAACCAACTCAATACTTAGGTAATAATGTAGAATCCAATAAAAAATGTTCTTAAAATAAATCTATGTGACTATTTAACTCATGCCCCAAATGGCAGTCAATGACCAATCACGTTTCAATGATTTTTTATTTACAACCAATCACAGTCTTTTTCGCCTGGATTTTATCAGTTTAATTTTATCAGTTTAAAATCAAGCTCCTCCATTTTAACATTCTGAATAAGCCAGATCATTATTTTGCATTAGCTGATTCTCTAAGAAATACGGCTACCAGATTGTATATATAGTACAGATACTGCTTGCGGTAGAAAAATATTAGTAGTAATTGATTTTACAACAATAAAAAGAAACCACTGTTTGCACTTTCTTAAACGTATTACTTTCCAGGAATTTACATTCCATAAAAATATAATTTACATCATAGGACATCAGAAATTAATTAATATATTGGTTATAAACAGTTTGATGTGTTTATTTTTTCTTCACTAGGGTGCATTCTTAAAATAATGCGATCCTTTGGCAATAAATAATACGATCTGGTTGCAGTGATGAACAAATGAAACATAACAAACGTTTCTCATTTGTTTTCAAACATCGCCGTTTACATTAAATATATAATTATTTTTAAATAACTGTATTTAAATAATGATTTGTGAGTAAAGAGCTTAATTTTATTCGTTAAATAATCCTAACAAATGCCACTCTTGATTTCCAAATTCTCTAGATAAATTCACTCCTCACTTCGTGACTTGTGAATTTATCGATAATTTGGAAATCACTCGTGGCATTACTTATGATAAAACATGGCCAGTGTTTCGAACTTATGAATAACTTCTTCACTTAGATATGGATGTGACTATACTTTGGCCTAATTCTCAATGTGCAGTGTAAAATTAGCTGGAGAAACTGCGCATGCGCTCTTCACGCTCTTGTATTTCAGAGCCGCAATGCAATTTAATATTTGGCCGGTTACGAAAGATCCAAGAAGTCAGCGACCCTTTTCCGGAATGGCGGGAACTCTTTGAAACTCTTTTCATCCGACTGATATCTCGTGACATAGCCTTGTTCTCGTTTTTTATGACGCCGTTAACATATGCCTGCAAGTCTGGCGTTCGGTTCCGGAACATATTTTCCATTACCGGTATCATACAATTATCGCAAAGTTTATTTTAATAGCATATAGTGAGTTTCGTTGTGAAAAATCGAAAATTCCGACCGGTAGAGCATTTTCTAAATTTTCGTTTCAGTGAAACCATATACCTAATTATCCGATTTTACAGGTTAACTACCGGGACTTTACTATTTTTAATCAATTGCTATATGTCTAGTTTGTTTGCAATGAAACAAAAATTGCGGCCGCTAGAATGTTAACGTCTGTGTGTATATATATGGTATGAATCGAAAAATAAATGTCTGAATCGGGATTTGAACCTAGGACCAACTTCATACGTTAGTGCGCTACCACTGCTCTATTCAGGCGTCCTAGCATAAACATTTATTTTCCCTTTTTATATATATATATATATATATATATATACAGTATATATATAGAGGCGCCCACCGCTGTGGTCTCGAGGTAGCGTGCTGCCTTGTCACGCAGCGGGCCCGGGCTCGATCCCCGGTCGGGGCAGTTTTTCTGGGTGAGGTTTTTATCGGGGTTTTTCCTCACCTGTAAGACAAATGTCAGGAAAACTTTACGGCCCAAACGGTCCGCCAAATCATATGGCCATCACCATTATCACCATCATCCTTCACCGGTGTGGAAAACAACGGGAAGCTACCACACCTACAATTCCCTAGTAATGCTGCAAGCATAGCATGAAATTGTTATGATTGCAGTGAAGGACCCGCCTTCGATCAGAATTACTATGGATGGATATATATAGGCTGTATTTATGAAGAAGAGGACGGCCAAAAATAACGTGGATTGATATTTTGAGCAGCATGAGGGGAAAGAGGATTGAACGATGGAGATAGGACTGACAGAGATGTGGTGGAGAATGACAGTAGATTAATTGGGCGCGGAAATATGTTGTGAAATATTGTGAAACCTGCTATATATATGCGGAGTTACTTTACCCCGATGATATGATGGGTGATACATGATAGACAATGAAGCGCCAGGAGAGTTGTTAACCTAAACTTAACCTAAATTCCAGACCATAGAAACTACAGGAAAAATTCCTATGGTCTGACCGGGAATCGAACCCGGCCGCAGTGGACTAGTAGTTATGCTCCTTGTCTCTAGTCCCGATGGTCGCGGGTTGAAATCCGACGCTGTCGATGGAATTTTTTAGGATGGAAAAATCTACGGCGTAAGTCATCCGCGAGGAACTTTAAGCAGTGGGTCCCGAATCTGAAGATTTTCAGGCTCGTGTAAGATCCTTAAGCCTGTATAAAGAGGTCTCTAAGCAAAATTTACCAACCTCATCATCCCAATAATACCTTAGTTGCTGCGATGTCTCAATTGGTCGGTATGTTGACCGCATAAAATTCATGACATCTATTATATTTATTTATATATCTCCTAAACATATAAGCCCTATTTCACCTAAGGTACATTTGGGTTATATTTTGTCAAATTTGTGTCGTTATATAATTTTTTTATCTAAAATTAAAGTTTTTTTATGAATTTTATTTATAAAAACATTAAAAAGTCTGTAGTTCTTTTCTGTCATAAGCACTTCTGTAATGGGTGGTTTACTTAAACAGGCGATGCTACTTAGAAGACATGTCATTCCAGTACAATGGATAATCAAATATAATGTGTTCTACACTTTGATTGCTAATACCACAATTACAGCTTGCATTTTCTATGATGTTGAATCTCTGCAGGTATTGGCAAAATTTTCCATGCCCAGTGAGGAAAAATCATTACATCTATTGGCAAATAAGTGTAACTAAATTAACTTGGACTAGCAACTCTTAAACAAAGAAGTGGCTACGGCTCAATATTGGGCTACGCTATTGTAGAAGTGGAGCATTAGCTGCACTAGTTAACCTAAAGACTAATTATGCCTTCTGATTTTTTACTTTGGCTATCTTAATGCCTACAAAAATTTGTATATTTTCCGAAATAAGGAAGTAGTAAGTGGGATTTAAATGGAAAAATACTCGACAGAAATAATAAAATGGGGTTTATAGTACTTTTTTTTCTCCCTCTGGAGAATACGTCCATTAGTTAAAAAGTGAGTACGTTATTTCAGAAAATTCCGCTTGTAGACACAATTAGAGATCAGCATAAGAGCAGCAGCGAGAAACTAATCCAGCGAAATCTACCAAAATACATTTTCGTCTTCAAAGTTAAGCTTCCTGAACTCTAGCGGACAACTAGCTAACTTCATCTGTGACTTTGAGCGCAGCACAAATACTCCCAATTATTTTAAAGACATTTATTAGCAAACTACTTCTCATAGCTAAGAACCTCATTTTCATGGTCTAAACAGCTAGCGCTCTCAGAAATCTTCCAAATAAATTGCATAACCTATAACACTACCTACTTATCAGAAAATGGAATATATCAGATACATTCATTACATAATATCCATCCATCCTTAGTAATTCTGCCCCAGGGCAGGTCTTTCAGTGCAATCATAGCATTTTCATGCTAAGCTTTACACTCAATACTAATAAAATTCATTGTTAAAACCGTTGAGGTGGATAGTCCTAAAATAAAATAAGTTAAAATATACCTTCTTAGGTAAGATCTGTCGTCCTCAACTTATAAAATATGTATTCTTTATGTCTGTAGGCCTTTCAAAACATCCGTTCCATCTTCAGCAGGTCCTATTTTAACTTATTTTATTTGAAGCTTTACAGCTTTACTAGGGAATCATAGGTGTGGTAGCTTCCCCTTGCTTTCCACACCTCTGAAGGATGATAATGATAAGGACGATGAAGGCCGGATGATTTTCGGGGACCGTTGGGCCCTAAACTTCCTGATATTAGTTATTAGCGAATTCCGAAGGAATGAAAATATTGCAGTTGTTTTCATGAAAATATTTTTAAAATTTGTTTTACATATCTCCATCGATCTTACCTAGTAAGACACTGATAATGACACACACACACACACAATACTATATATATATATATATATATATATATATATATATATATATATATATATATGAAGTGGTATGTGGCATAGTGGTGTAATTAATTTTTCATCATTTTGACAAAAACAGTTTTATTGCTCACTGATAATGAATCAATTTACTTTGATATTGATAATCATCGGAAGATGGTGTACAGAGAGCTATTTTTAATTTGGAAAAAATAAGTGCCAATTACAATTTTAAAATTTCAAACAATAAAACTAAAATTTTAGCTTTTAAAGGACATAATACCTTAAGAGCAAAAATAGTAATTGATGATAAAATTTTAGAGCAAGTGAATAGTTTTAAATATCCACGTTTCAATTTATCATATGTTGAAATTGAAGATATTAATGGCAAAATAAATAAATTTAATCTAATGAGGCACTACTAAGAGAACCCTTAAAAACACAAGAAAAGAAATAAAAATTAAATTTTATAAAGTAATGGCTGTTCCTGTATTGATGTATGGATCAGAATGTTGGACGATCACTAAAAGACAAGAATAAAGATTGGAAGCAGCTGAGATGAGATTTTTAAGAAATATAGCAGGATATACTCTGCTGGATAAGAAAGAAGATATAAGAAAGGAACTAAATATTTTCGAACTTACAGACCGAATAATTAAATATAGGAACGCCTGGAAAGAATATGTTGATAAAATGCCAGAAGAAAGATTTCCAAAGTTATTGCTAAATTATAAACCACACGGAAGGAGAAATGTTGGACGCCTACACAGAAGTCGGAATAATTTTAACAATTCTAGCTTACATGAAACCGGAACGAGCTAACAGGCTTAATCCCTGGATGATGAATAATTATGAAGGTAATCGTTATCCTAAGCGATTTTGTTAATTGTTTATGTATCTGTGACCATATATTTAGTTTTATTGATATTTACTTCCAGTCCTAATTTCTTGGCGTTACTCAATAGCGTGTACGTGTGACCCAAAAACTACTTGATCTATTTTATTGGGGGTTTTACCATGATTTAGAGTTTTTTTTTTGGAACAATTAATGTATATAACATGTTTCCATACGTACTATAGAGCCGGAGCTTAAAAAAATATATCGGTGCACTAAAAAAGTAGCTTTTTTGGACGCTTAAATGGCTTTCTCTGCCTAAACCATTAAATACACCAGAACCATACTGTTCTAAGTCCATTTTGTAGTATTTTTGTTGCGTTTCTTATGTTTTGTGATTCTGTATCCATGTGCATTGTGAATTCGACATTTCGGTTAAAAAGTGCTATACAAAATATCGTATTCCTGTTTTATTCTCACAATGCACATGGGCATGGGACATAAAATATTCATTTCATAACAAGAATAATTATTCTACGAGATGGACTTAGAACAACATGGTTTTAGGCTATCGATATGTCTATGTTTTACTGATAACTCAAAATAACAATTTTTGTCTTTCAGCTTATTGATGCCATGAAAATCGGGATGGATTCCCGGTCAACGCGGGTAATCAGAAAGACTTTTCCAACAGCACAATGTTAATAGTTTTTTGTGTACATTTTAATAAATTGTTATACATAACCTGTTTTAAATTATTTTGTCCACGCGTACAACGACGCTGATCTTACTAGTATAAAATATAATATTGAAATATTCAGCGTGCCTATTATATTATGATAAATTATTTACAGGCTTGATATGGAAAAATCCAAATGAACACTTTACTAAGCATTGCTGTGGTACGTACAAATTACGGGGGCAAGTAGTGGTTAAGGCACTGAGCTACAAGCCGGAGGGTCGATGGTTCAAGTCCCGTTGGGGTCAGGATTTTTAAACTGACGCAAACCCTCTGGCGGCACTATGGCCCTGGGGTCGACTCAGCCTCTAACGGAAATGAGTACCAGACGCTTGACATAAAGTGCCGATTGTCTAGAAAAAGTGGGAGCCGTAACCTCCCACTACCCCAAGGACCTCCGGGCCTGTTGTGGGATCACTTTACTTTTACTTACTTTACGTACAAACTACAGATACATTGTTTTCTAGTGTTGTTTTCTACGAGACTAACCATTTGGTTGGTGAGCAGAAAATCTTGCCCACACGTAAGGTGCTATACTATTTACAAGCACGATGTGTCATACTCTTGAAACCGTACCAAACCAACAGCAGTGGGTCATGGCTGTATAAATAATCATGCGTACTATAAATACATATTTATGTATCCACATTAATAAACTGGTTATTCCAATACCAATAAAATATTAATGAACATTAATTTGACTACTTTTACTTTAGAAACTGATTAATTTTAGTTACAATTACTTTATTATTAATTTATTATTTTAGAGCAACATTTTAGATGCCTGCAGATATAACTACTTTCATAATCTGGGGAATTATTATTTTTTTGCAAATTCCCCAGGTTGTCTTTCGACATTCCTGGTGTTCTCTCCTGACATGGCGTACTTGTAACCCACGTCTGAGGTTGGGGCGCCTGCAAGGAGGGGTTACGTTGCCCCGATGATATGATGGGTGATGATGATGATAGTGGTGCGCCAGGAGAGTCCCTAATCCTAATATTAATCTAAGATGAATATGAATGATGATGATTGCGATGGCCATATGATTTCGGGGACCGTTTGGGCCCTTAAAGTTATCCTGACATTTGTCTTACAGGCGAGGAAAAACCCCGATAAAAACCCTCACCCAGAGAAATTGTCCTGACCGGGGATCGAACCCGGGCCCGCTACGTGACAAGGCAGCACGCTACCTCGAGACCACAGCGGGACACTTATTATTATTATTATTATTATTATTATTATTATTATTGTTATTATTATCTGTAATTGAAGTAGAACGTGTGTTTTAAAACGACGGAAAATAATTATATGAGTGATTTAAAACAATGGAAATTGTATAACTAATTCATTAGCACTCTCGAAACCGAAGGCTCATGGATGCAGGACATAAGCTCTTCACACGATCCTATACTGAACTAATGTTTTCCAATCATCCTCTGTATAATCTACTTCTCTCAAATAATTGTTAATGACATTCTCTTACTTCATTCTTGGTCTACCAACTGGGCGCTTTCCTTCTGGTTTTCCTACAAAAAGATCCCATGCTCCTCTTTCATTTTCTATTCGTGCCAAATGTCCTTCCCATTGCAGTCTACGAGACTTAACTATTCTTATTATATCTGGTTTCCTATATATATATATATATATATATCATGTAGCTCACTCTTAAGTAGCCTTCTCCATTCGACTGTCCATATGGAAATTATATAAACAATATCCATCCATAGTAATTCTGCCCGAATGCAGGTCCTTCACTGCAATCATAGCATTTTCATGCTATGCTTGCAGCTTTACTAGGGAACTGTGTAGGTGTGGTAGCTTCCCGTTGCTTTCCACACCGGTGAAGGATGATGATGATAGTGATAATGGTAAGGATGATGCCATATGATTTCGGGGACCGTTTGGGCCTTAAAGTTTTCCTGACATTTGTCTTACAGGTGAGGAAAAACCCCGATAAAAACCTCACCCAGAAAAACTGCCCCGACCTGGGATCGAACCCGGGCCCGCTGCGTGACAAGGCAGCACGCTACCTCGAGACCACAGCGGTGGACACATAAACGTTATATATTTTAATTAAGGCTAGCCTCGTGGGCTAGTAGTCAGCGTTCCTGACTATAGTTCATGAGGTACCGGGTTCGATTCCCGGTCAAACCATAGTAATGTTTCCTTAAAGGGAATTATTCCTATGGTTGCCCATGGTCTGGAATTTAGGTTAAGAACTCTCCCGGCGCTTCATTAGCATTTATCACCCATCATATCATCGGGGTAACGTAACTCCGCCTTCTAGGTGCCCCAACCTAAGAAATGGATTACGATTCCGCCAATGTCAGGGAGAAAACCAGAAATGTCATAAAATACAACCTGGTGGCATTAGACAAAAAACATATTTATATATTAATTATTGTATAAATGTGATTAAATGTAAAAATTTTGTTATGATATGACCCTCTTCATATGACCTTCTAGGATTATCCTCTTTTCTTCATCAACCTACTATCATTGTATTAATAGTTTGATCCTTATTATTAGGTCTATATGTTATTGCTCTTTCTTACGTCTGTCTTTACCTTAATAAAATTACAGTTGTTATATATAATAACAAAATTCATTTGTAATCATGATAAAATTCGTCTGAAGAAGGTACAAAGTACTGAAACAGTTGTTACGAATTTGTATTTTAATAAATATGAAAATCATATAAAACTTTAAGAGTTTTATTTTTAACTAATTAGCATAAAAATGGATTTTCATCAAGTAAACGCCAAATCAATTGATTACTTAATAAAATTTTATATATATTAGATTCACAGAATATTCTTTGAATTGTTAATATTTACACAGTATAGTGTCATTACTTACATTTTATTGTTTTTATTCATGCAACATAGTGGATTATTATTGTTTTGTTCTATACAGTTTTTAAATAAATTATTTTGAAATATTTATATATTTATTTCAATCTCCCGTTATAAAATAGTTAAAATTGTTCAGAACTGAAGGCCCGAAAATTAATGGAGGCAACTGTAAGTTTTGTTAATTTTGTTTTATTTTTTCGCGTTTTTGTTACACTATACTGTTATTAGTAGCCTATATTTAATTTGCAAAAGTCTGAGGAACTGAAGAAATACGAATAATACTAAAATCAATTTATAGACAGGTACTTTTTAGCTGCAAAATATAACTAAATCATATTTAAAATAATTTCTGTAAACCTATTGGAAGAAAACATTTTAACTTTATTCATTTAGAAAAAAATGACAATTACCAATAACGGTGGAAATACAAAACTGAGCTACAGTATTCTTACGAAAGTAATGTTTTTGTTAAATTTTAATATGAATTATTACTCTTAGCGTTTGGTTAGTACGAAATTTATATAAATTTATTTAAAAAGTAATGAAACTATTTTTTTAGAAATGTTTAATTAATCTTAACTTAGGTACATTATATTTAATTTACATAATAAGCGACACTTCCTCGTTTATTAACAAGTGTTTTTGGAGGTTGACATGAAGCTCGGATATTTAAATTCTAGTAATATACATTAAAATGAAGAGAGAGAAAGAGAGAGAGAGAAAGAGAGAGAGAGAAAGAGAGAGAGAGAAAGAGGAGGAGAGAGAAAGAGAGAGAGAGAGAGAGAGAGAGAGAAAGAGAGAGAGAGAGAAGAGAAAGAGAGAGAGAGAAAGAGAGAGAGAGAGAGAGAGAGAGAGAGAGAGAGAGAGAATATCAAAACTTAATACTGGGCAGAGGAAGATGTATTACATTTAAAACCTATTAATAGCAATATAAATAATAATAATTATAATTACAATATTCAATTAAGTAAACTTTAAAGTAGTCCACCGCTGTGGTCTCGGGGTAGCGTGCTGCCTTGTCACGCAGCGGGCCCGGGTTCGATTCCCGGTCGGGACTGTTTTTCTGGGCGAGGTTTTTATAGGGGTTTTTCCTCACCTGTAAGACAAATGTCAGGAAAACTTTAAGGCCTAAACGGTCCCCGAAATCATATGGCCATCGCAATCATCATCAATCATATGCACCTTAGGTTAAGCTTAGGATTAGGGACTCTCCTGGCGCACCACTATCATCATCACCCATCATATCATCGGGGCAACGTAACCCCGACTTCCAGGCGCCCCAACCTCAGAAGTGAGTTACAAGTACGCCATGCCAGGAGAGAAACCAGGAATGTCGAGAGACAACCTGAGGCATTTGAAAAAAAAAACTTTAAAGTCAAAGAATGAAGGCTCGGATATTTAAATTATAGTAATTTAAATTAAGATGAAACATATTTATATAATATTAATTTGAATTAGTGTTGGTACTACATATATTAATCAACACGACCTTTCATTAATTTAAAAGTAATGAAAATTCACTTCGATAATATTTTGAAGATGCATTAAAATGTATTCAGACTTCAGTTTCCAATATTAAAAGTTCTTTACATTGGTCTAAAACATGCATCGTAAATAACTAGATATTTGTGTGCTTAGGGATAGAAACTCCCTTTTTCTTTGAATCCCACATCATAAAATAATCACGATTTATGAAGTTTACGATCATTGAAATATAACAGTAATCTAAACTTATAATCAATCTTTGTAATTATATAATTATTTTAAAGTACTGCAGAAATAATATTAACCAGAATTTAATGTAATTTAGTTTAAAATATGTGAGATTATTTGTAACGCATCTCTAAACATGTTATACTGAATTGCCGACTTCAACATTACATGAATAGCTGCTACACATTAGCAATGATTTATTTGTGGAATGTGTTTGTAACAGAATAACCCAGAATCAGAATAAATTAGGTCAATGCAATGTTTTCAACGAGATCCATATCTTTCTTCATGGTTTGTCAGTTTTGGTAAACACACGGAATTTAAATGTTAATATCAGTTTCCACGTTTAAAGTAAACTATTTTCTTTTCAGTTAATTCAAATTTAAACCTATTTATATCTATGGAATGATAGATTACTTAACATGTTATTAGAAATCCATAAAATAACATTAATATGCTCAAGAATGCAAGTATATACATATTTTCGAAACCATAAAACATTTAAATGTATCTTTTGAGTTAACCTTACCTAAAAACCATTTAGTTCTATTAAATTTAAATTAAATGGTTAATTACTTATTATGTTATTAATAATACATAAAATGTGAGTAGTATGTTGAAAAATGTGTCTAGGCCCCTACATTTTTCCAAACTGTAAACATTTTAGTCGTATATATTGTGTTACCCTTACGTAAAAATAATTTACTTCCATTAGATTTTAATAAGTTAAAAATACTAATTTATTTTTTTTATTTTCATCCAAATATTCGAAATTTAACCCTTAAATTAAAAATGTATCCTATAAGATACATATTTTGCGTTCATTCACTTAATAATCTTAGTAAAAACAGATGAAAACTAACGAGTAGAGATTACTTAATATTTTTAGAACTTCACAATATACCTAAGTTATTCATCGTTTCGTTTTCACTGCGGTCCGCCAAATTTTAATAACTGACACGAGAAATAAGTGTTTTGATAATTTAAGGGTTAACCATTCTAAAAGGACATTTAAAATTACTTTTATTACGTTTCGAATATTCATTAAGAATTTTTGGTCGTCACTTTGCAGTATCATAAGTTATGTAAAATTCACATCTAAATACCTAAAAAAAAATCCTGAATACTCAATGTTTTTTGATATTCAAGTTGATATTTTAATTCATGTTTAAAAAATTATCAATTATTTGGTATTTTGAAAAGGTGTGGTGGCAACAATGGTATGGATTATAACATTAATATGCTTACAGTTCACACGTTATAACACTAATGTAGATTCCGGTTAGCACTATATAGACTTGCACACAGGTTATGTAAAAAAAAGACGAAACAAGAAAAATGACAAACACAAAACGAGCACACGACGAATAAACTCACCATCTACGTCACTGTTGACTTCAGAATCGGTTCCTGCACCCCCTGTGATGACCAGGAACTCCTGCAGATGTTTCGGAAGTTCCGCACCTTCCCCTCCCCCTTCTACACCTTTTTCAATTCCACCGTCATCACTTTCTTCGTCATATTTAAGACCCAACTTATCCATTCTTGCTCGCACTTTACCCATGAATTCATTCTCTAGTTGCAAAGCCGACGCGGCGCTCTCCGTCGCGTCTGATTGTTTTCCTACTGCATCGTCACGTGGTCCCGAAGTTAGTCGAATCACTTTCTGTCGACGCCTTTCTGCTCTCTCGGCGACCTTGTTCATGTACTCGTTGTACATCTGCTGCCGGAAGAATTCGCAACCTGTTACCAAAGATTCTGTGGTCCCTGGCATTGACTTAGGTCTGCTCGACGATTTCGACCGATGAAAGGATTCTATTTCCTTCGAAACATTTTCTTCATTAATTACTTTCTTTGAAGTCGTTGCTCGAGTCGTGGAATTGCTGTTAATAATCGCAATATCTCCTTTTTTCGATATTTTGTAAACTTCAGCGTCGAATTTTCGTTCATTCTGAAGCCAATTTTCATTTTCAAATTGTCGATTCTTGTTTTCTTCTTCGCTGTTTTTTAAATCTTGATTTTTAGTTTCCTTTCGAAGATCTTTAATTATATCTTTAATCATCTGACTTTGATATTTTTCACTTTTATTCTCTTCTTGAAGGCTGCTTAGTACTTCTTGAAATATTTCTTCTTCATATTGTTGACTATTATTTATTTCTTTGCGGCCCTTCGTCTTTTCGCTAGAGGGTGCTGATGGCTGGATAAGTTTAGGAGCTTGGGGTAGAGGTGGTCTTTTATCTTGCAATTGCTGTGCTTTAAGCGCTAACTGCTGGCTTCTTAGTCTCTGCTGTTGTCTCTGATGCAATAGTTTCAATTGCTGTTCGTATCTAACCTCTTCCCTTTGAGAAGTTGGTCTTTTAATTATTTCAACATGTGATTGATACGTTTCTTCCATTTTTTTCTCTGGCAATGAAAATCTCCTTTCTATTATTTGCTGCTTCAATTTTTGATATTCTTTTAAACCATTTTGTTCTTTTCCGGTATTATTATTGTTGTTTCTTGCTTCGGGATTCGGAGACAGGTCTTTCGCTCTTCTCACCGGCCCTGGAGAAGATTGGGTACTTAAACAAGCACTTCTTGGAGGTGTAGAGTCTGTGCTTCGAGTCCCGTCGTCATCTTTGTTT
Source organism: Diploptera punctata (assembly GCA_030220185.1). NCBI lineage: Eukaryota > Metazoa > Arthropoda > Insecta > Blattodea > Blaberidae > Diploptera > Diploptera punctata. Next base: position 259,196 of record JASPKZ010006818.1, read on the forward strand.
GAACTTGCACATCTTACTAAATGAAGCCAATCAGAAAGAGATTTTACTCTCAACCTCTCCTTGTCTATTTTAACATCTGTTTCTTGACCATACCATGATTGTATTCTCCCCTTTTCTCCATTTTTATTAGACCAAGATTGCGTTGTGTTTCCAGCACTTCCGTCATTTTTTTGTTTCAAAGATGGCGAGTGCAGATTAGTGTTTTGATTTTTGTCGTCTGATTTATTACTGTAGGCAGATGGCGACTGTTGAGATCCATTTTGTAACACGTAATCTGAATCATCGTAAGTAGTGCAACAAATCGTTGAAGGTCTCTTCCCTTGCTGGTGAATAAAATTTAACATATCTAATTGATTTTGGTATGAGTGTGGCAGTGGCGGTAAAGGTGGTGGACTGTTTGCTGCGGAGGACGAAGATGAAGATGGTGGTTGGAATTCCACGTTGTTGCCGGGATCGGAAGAAGCAGCTCGGAGAATTGCCAACAGACGGCTGCTACTCCTACTTCTGCTAAAACTGTTCCCCTCCCCCGTTGGCGTCGACGCCCCCTTCTCCACAGTATCATCATCTCTTTTCTCTTCACATCCACTTAGTATCTCGCCGGTGTTTTCCTCACAGTGTATTTTTGTATCTAATGACGTAAGTACAGCATTAAACCTCGGAGATTTTATAATATTAGCTGATGCTACATTTTGCTTCACATTTTCCTTTTTAGGTGGATATAAACCGTATTCAAAATTAGGATCTTGATTAGAATTGTAGCAGTGACGGATTCCGAAAAATTTCCTGCTCGGTGGCGGTGGCGGTACCTCCTCATGATACCCACGCCTGTGTATGAACTTACGATGCAAATCTAACAAATTTTCGGCTTCTTCCGGTGTCGGGTCTTCACCTTGGTGATAGCTTTCTTTTTGAGATGGTGACAGACAAATGAAAATATTAGGGTCTTCCTTAGTAGGCATCCCTAACCACTGACTACCAGCTAAAGACTGTGGTGGCTGAACGGGTAACGAAGGTAATATTACAACACTGGATGATGTGTTTGTTATCTCTTCGTGGTCACCGCCCCCTCCTAAAGGCTTCTCCATTTTCATTGATGAGAGATCTGGCAAAGAGCCTGATAACGGAGGTTTACCCATATATCTATAAGCAGCGAAATGGGAGGAAAATTAATAAGCTTCGCCTGATGAACTTTATTCTTAATATCTGAAAACGTGTCATGTTTATCAACTTTCTTTGCAATTGATATTCCTAAAATTCGAAGAATATCACTGCCATATGGCATCGAAAACACTTTTTCTCTAGAAATTTCTTTAAGCGATTTAGGCTCTGTATTAATTTTTTCCACAACCTGCTCTTTTATTACCATATGCGATTTTTTAGATTCGAAAATATTTTCTTGGCTACGAGATCTAGGCATTGTTTTGCGGAGATGTAAGGGCGATTTTCTCCGTTTTAATGTTTTGTTTTCGATATCTTCTGCGAATGAAGAAATATCCGCATCGGACGACACTGGAGAAAATCCACTAGGACAGTAAAACGCGGTACCGTGTGACCCTGCATCACTACTCGATGAACCATGACGTGACCTATTGGTTGGAGTGATAGATTCTAAATCCTCGAAAATTTCTTCGTCAATTTTAGCGTGTTGAATATCACAACTTACTTTATCCACGTCAGTAAATCTATCGTTTACATTACTTGGTTCAGGAGTTATATTAGGCGTCCTATAATCCGAATCAGAATCATTTACTTCAAGTGTATTTTTTTGATCCTCTTTTGGTTTTTGAATTACGTTAGATTCAGATGTATAATTATTGCTTTGTTCCCATTCTTTAACATCATTTTCTATGTCTTCTACAGACAAAATGCTATCCGATAAGTTTTTCTGTACTACAGAATTTTCTTCAGGTGAAATTTTTATTGTAATAACTTCTGAAGTTTGTTCTACACTATTCGTCTCTATTTTTATCTTCTCGTGAAACAAATGATAAAGTAGTTTTCGTGTTGGCAGTAGCAGTAGTATTTTCTATACCTACGTCATTTTGTATGTAACTAATTTTATTATTTTCATACCTGTTTTCTTCAGATGAAGAGACAGACTTCAGAGAATTTTTAGTCGTTGCTGATGTTCTGTCAGTACTCTGAGAACTAACTGTAGGGATATGTTTTACGTTAAGAAAGTCTGATTTGTTCTGAAGTGTGGGTTTGTGTTCATTTAGCTCAACAACATCTGGTTCCAGTTGAATACTATTACTGTCTGTTATTGTTTTGTAATTTCTTGGCTCTTTGATTGCACCATTCTCTTCGTTCAACCCGGTGTTTGATAGAATTATTTCTCCTCTAGACTTAGAATATCTTCCATCAGATTCAGTGTAATTATCTGGCAACACGGACGAGTTGCTCTTATCCTCTTGTATGCTCGATGTATTTGAACATTCTACAGTATTTATATTCATCTCTGACTCAATTTTATTCTTTAAAAATACCACATTTTCGTATATAGCAGATGATTCATCAGTGCATCCAGTTTTATAAATACCATGAATATCTTTATTTTTGTTTCCATATTCTTTACTTTCTAAGAATGTCATTTTCTGATTTACAAATTCAACATTTTCATATATTGAATCACAAGAGCCACCTGAACCCTCCTTATTTAAAAGATATTCCACTTCTCTTTTACCTATTACAGGGAATTCATCACTTTCATACATTACGTCAGGGCCTTCCTCCCCGTCTGCGTCTTCACCGCCATCTTCTTCGACTTTCATGCCGCTACTAGTGCTTCCACTATCTTCATCCAGGTAGACAATTTCGACCCCATCCAGTCTTTCGCGAGCTTTCCCCTTTCTCCATGAACATTCCATGGGTTCTTCATCATCACTAGTATCAGCCAATTCAATCCTCACGTCACCATCTTCCCCTTCATCTCTCCTACTGTCTTCACTTTCCACTTCTTCACACTCTCTAGCATTTTCTAATACATTTTCCATGTCTGCAGAAAATATATCAATGCTAACCTCTTCGGAAATAATTTGTTTACTCCTCGATTCGTTATTCATCTTCTTGTAAACGTAGCTGCTACCCTCAACGACCCCCTGAGTATCGGAAGTGACTATTGTTTCAGAATAAAACACAGCGGAATTTCTATTCGACTCCTGTTCACTCCCAGTTGATTCTTGATCTCCTGAATCAGAATCTCTTGTCAGGTAAATCACTTCGTCCGTCTCAGGAATGTAAACAGCCTCTTCCCATGCTTTGTTTCTCATTTTAACTTTTGGTTCCAGCTCAGAAATTTGAGCTCCTTCTCCACGTTTTTCACCATCGCTATAATCACTACTGTTTTCCTCTAATATCACTTCTAACCCACGCTGGTGACTGTAAAAAGGAGGACCTGCCTCTGCATTTTTTCGCTTGTCTTTCCGCGTTGCATACATATCTTCAACTGATTTTCCAGTCGCATTTTGCATTGCAGCGTTTCTAGCCTTCACTGCTTCTTTACTGTAGTCTGCTAAATTAAGACTGTGGATAAATGATCTCAAGGTTTCTTCTTCTTCTGCCTCCATCACAGGACTAGGATCCAACAGTTCTTTGTCTTCCTCTGAAAGTTTAGATGAATCAATGAGTGCTGTAGTGTTAGAAGACAGCAAACAGCCACTTTCCATGTCCTCAGATAACCCATCCTTAGCGTCGTAAAATATTTCTGATTCACCTAATTCTTCAACTTCTTCCCATAATTCATCAATTCCGGCTTCTAAAACTATCGCTTTGCACTCTACTATTTGTTGTCCTTTCCGATAAACCTCACTGACATTACAAGTAACTGACTTCTCACTCATTTCCTTATTAATATTGTCTTTGTCTGTATTAGAAATATCGTTATTTACAGTATCAATTTTAATCACAGTATCAATTGAATATTTGTTTTCAATTTCATCTGCTGAATTATCTGCTCTTTTACTTTTTTCAATATCAGAATTAGCCATACCAGTTTTATTTCCACATTCTGCCATATTTTCAACGTGTATAACCTGATTTACTGTGATGTTTTCTTGCCCTTCAGTCATAGTATGCTCTTCTTTCGAAATGCATACTTGATTTACTATTTCTTCCTCAACTTCTTGTTTGAAGCATTTATTACTATCATCTGAGAAAAGTGATGAATTTTCTTTTTGAATTTCCATAGCGGACATTTCATAATTACCATCATCGGAACGTTGAACTTCTAAATCTCTTTCAACATATTTCCTATTTTCATCGTTGTTTATGTCTGATTTTCCTTCTAAATTTTCAGACGCACCGACAAATCTGTCTTTATTTTTAACAATGCTATTAGCATCTTGGTTTATTTTATTAGTTATAACAGCTATATTACTATTATTTTCGTCCATTTGATCCATCACTTTTGTAGATATATTCTTCATAGATACATTTTCAGATGCAAAAATTACGGTATCGTTTTCTGTGTGGCCATTTTCTTGCGTAATTTCATTAGGGATATCTTCACTCAATATTTTATTTCCATTATCAACTTCTAGAATCCCTCCAACCACCTCCTCTAATGGTTTCTTGCTGTTCTCTACACAAGTGGAATCTGAGATCTCCTCACAAGACAGATTCATGTTAACAGTTGAAATGTCCTCTCCAAAGCAATCATCCGAATCTCTCATTTCCGTAATTCCAGACACAGTGAATTCTGTAAAATTTTCAATTTTACGAAATCTGTTAACTTCTTCTTTAATTTCAATATTTTCATCATTATTTGGAACATTAATTTCTGATTCATATTTACTTTTATTCTCAATATCATTTTCGTGAGCCACGATGGTAGAATCACGCTCCTTAATTGGATTTTCAACTGTGAAAGTTTCTTCTATTTGAGTAGCTAAACTTGATTCAACAAGTTCAGTGGAATGTTTGTTCGAAACTTCAATTCGCTCTCCTACTCCTTCCCCACCCCCTACGTCCATTATTTTATTATCAATAATTGAATGTTGTATTTCAATTCCATTTTCTGACTGAAATCCGCTAGCTAAAATGTCATATTCTACCTTTTCATTAAATACTTCATGCCTGGATTTCTCGTTATTAATTTCCGCCACAGATTCAGGAATTAAAACAATGTTCTCAATTTCCTCCTCGTTGGATTCTGATTTCATTTCAATATCATCTGGCAATAAATGTGACTTTAATTCATTAACTACATCTACCCCCTCTGACTGGATGCTTAACGTAATTTTACTTTCATCCACTATTTTAAAATTTGATTCTTTTTCGCATGCGCCTACAATTCTGATAACATTAAAACATTTGTTTTCATTATCTGATTCGTTTCTAACACTGTCAAATTCTGGTTTTATCCCATTTCCAGTTTCAGTTTTATTTTCAACTCCTTCGAAGCCATTTTCGTTTTCCGATTTAATACTAATCTCAGTTTTAACTTCATTTATACTTTCATTTGAATGCCCTTTAGTTTCTACTTCGATATTTTTTTCTTCTTCTGTACTAATATTTTCTGATTTCATAATTAGATCAGTCTCTCTTTTCTTTCCCATCATTTTCCATTTCGACCTTACTTTCAATTCTAGTTTTAACTTCCATTTTTGTTGTTTCAATTTCCGTAGTCATTTTAAATTTTTCACACAGTTCTCCCGCACTAATTTCCTTTTTCTGATCAATTGTTTTCCCTACATTTTCTGCAGCAATTTCTTTTGACATTTCACTTCTGACCTCGGGTTTAATTTCCTTTACGGATTCAGATTTGCGGTATTTTACTTCCAGCATTCTTCGTCTTCTACTAACTTTAGTCTCAAAATCTCTATCAGTTATTTTAGAATCAGTTCTAACTTCTGATTGCATTTTGCTTTCAGTTTCTATTTTACATTGACTCAACTTTTTCTGTTTAGTAACATTACTTAAAAAATCCAACTTAATTTCATTAGTAACTACTTCTGGACTGATTTGAGAAGTTTCCTGAACAACGGAAATATTTTTCTCACCAAAATCAGATAGCGCAGAGTCTGTTTGGGACGTTTCTTTATCGTCTTGGGACGTCGTCTTATGTTCGCTTCCTGATTCAGTATCTGCTCCGATTGCTCGGCATTTCCGTCTATTACCTCCTCTCGATCTCCTCCTCCGACGAGTTTTGCTAGGACCTGCTTCAGAAGGCGCAACAGAAGATACCTCTGGGATTGTGTCAGAATCTTCTTTGAAATCGTTTGAAGGCACTTGAAGATTTGTATTTTGCTGTCTTCGACGTCGACGCGCTCCTGATTGTTTGTTTTCCAGAAGAAGGTGAAAGGTAAAGGGAAGCAAGGGATAAAGAAAAGATAAAATCTATTTTCTTAAAATAACATTTTCAAAATTAGTATAAACCAAAGGATGCTGTTAATTTATAACACATCACAACAGCTATATTAGACCTACTTGATTATTTGATTTAATTGGAAATCCAACAAAGTATATGAAATATAAATTAGACTATATTTATAGGCTACTAAAATAGTAACTAGTCTGGTCTTGAAATCTAAAAATGCAGCATTTTAGTCAATTTCCAGATAGTTTTATTATTCCATATCCATAATAATATATTATAATTTAAATTTTGAAAATGGACCTACATACTCTTTTTTAAAACGCCTTTACAATTTATATAGTTTACGAATTGCACAGATATCATAAAAATTAAAGCTTTTAAAAAGATTATTGGCCACCCATTAGTAATACTCGAAGGCATATCAACGCTAATTAATACCTGTCTTGAGCGTTTACATTAATACAATCAAGAATATAGAGACAGAGCCCTTAACTTATTTTATATTCAGTACAGCTGCCCTCAAACGGAGCTACTTCGTTCTTATGGTGTCACATTGCTATAGAATTAATAATTTTAAAAATCATTACAAAAAAACATTGATGTTATTATGCCAAATGTTAAAAAAAAAATATATATACCTATTATCTTAGTCGTCCTTAATTAGGTAAATATCAGTTAAATACATTATAGGCCATTCGGAACACGTTCCATCGTCAGCTTTACAAAAGTTACCTTTTGAAAAGCTGATGTTGGAACTTGTTCCGAAAGACCTACAAATGTTTTGAATATTTTCAAAAGGTACCTTTTAAAAAGCTGACGACGAAATATATTCCAAAAGGCCTGCAAACTGTTTTAACTGATATTGTAATTAATTAAGGACGACTGAGATCTCAAGTACACATTTTAACAGTTTCAACCACTGCAAAAAATAGTTTCAGAGCCATTTAGAGGAAAGTTTCCAATCACTATGAAATGCTTTCTCTCAAAGAAAGTGAATTTTTCCAATAAAGGAAAAAAAAAATGTTTCAGTCATTTGGAGGGAAGTTTCCAAATAATTATCAACTTATTTCACTTATGATAAGAGAAATTATGGCCATCCATTCCCCAGGCGGAACCATGCAATTTCATTAGAACTATCATATGCACCCAAAGCGTAAATGTATCTCTCACTTTCTCCTCTGACTTCTATGTTATTCCTCTGACAGCAAGGTAATTTAAGTTCTGTCTGCAGGGTCATTTAAGTTGTGAGTGCAGGGTAATTTATGACCTGATTGCAGGGCAATTTAAATCCTGACTGCAGGGCAATTTTAATCCTTACTGCGGGATATTTAACTTCTGACTGCGGGATAATTTAGTTCTGACTGCAGGGTAATTCAAGTTCTGACTGCAGGGTAATTCAAGTTCTGACTGCAGGGTAATTTAAGACCCGACTGCTGGGTGATTTAAGACTCGACTGCAGGGCAATCTAAGTTCTGACTGCAGGGTAATTTAAGTTCTGACTGCAGGGTAATTTAAGTTGTGACTGCAGGGTAGTTTAAGTTCTGACTGCAAGGTAATTTAAGTTCTGACTGCAGGGCAATCTAAGTTCTGACTGCAGGGTAATTTAAGTTCTGACTGCAGGGTAATTTAAGTTCTGATGCAGCGTAATTTAAGTTCTGACTGCAGGGTAATTTAAGACCCGACTGCAGGGAAATTTAAGACCCAACTGCAGGGCAATCCAAGTTCTGACTGCACGGAAATTTTAGTCCTAGTTCTGACTGCAGGGTAATTTAAGTTCTAGTTCTGACTGCAGGGTAATTCAAGTTCTGGTTGACGATTAATTCAAGTTCTGACTGCAGGGTAATTCAAGTTCTCACCGCAGGGTAATTTAAGTTCTGACTGCAGGGTAATTTAAGTTCTGACTGCAGGGTAATTCAAGTTCTGACTGCATGGTAATTTAAGTCCTGACTGCAGGGTAATTCAATTTCTAACTGCAGGTAAATCAAGTTCTGACTGCAGGGTAATTTAAGTCCTGACTGCAGGGTAGTTCAAGTTCTTACTGCAGGGTAATTCAAGTTCTGACTGCAGGGTAATTTAAGTTCTGACTGCAGGGTAATTTAAGTTCTGACTGCAGGGTAATTCAAGTTCTTACTGCAGGGTAATTTAAGTTCTGACTGCAGGGTACTTCAAGTTCTGACTGCAGGGCAATTTAAGTTCTGATTGCAGGGTAATTCAAGTTCTGACTGCAGGGTACTTCAAGTTCTGACTGCAGGGCAATTTAAGTTCTGATTGCAGGGTAATTCAAGTTCTGACTGCAGCGTAATTTAAGTCCTGACTGCAGGGTAATTCAAGTTCTGACTGCAGGGTAAATCAAGTTCTGACTGCAGGGTAAATCAAGTTCTGACTGCAGGGTAAATCAAGTTCTGACTGCAGGGTAAATCAAGTTCTGACTACTGGGTAATTTAAGTTCTGACTGTAGGGTAATTCAAGTTCTGACTGCAGGACAATTCCAGTTCTGACTGCAGGGTAATTCCAGTTCTGACTGCAGGTAATTCCACTTCTGACTGCAGGGTAATTTAAGTCCTGACTGCAGGGCGAGTGATATATTGTGACTAACATCTTTCTCTACCTTCTGCCTGTCTACATCAAAGAGCGTCTTACAGGAATGGGCACGAACGGGCGAACACGTCCATGCTTAATGTTATTGTGAATGCATTTTTTTCGAAAACGTAAGTGAGTAAATTCCTCTATAAACAACTACTGTGAGAGAACACAGTTTATAATAATTGCGAACTTCTCTGAATATCTTTTCATTAGTTGAGTATGGAACCTCCACAGGAGGGAAGTAGCTCCGTTTAGCGATACTGAAAATCCCTACCAGATAGAATTTTATGTAGAGAAATAACAAGACCAAGATTGGGAAATTGAGTAAAAATGATTCAAATATCATACACGAATATTAGCGGTAAAAGTGGCAGTAAACTGAGATTAATGGAGAATATTTCCGGAGAAATTCAAGGGTCACTCATTTTTTTGGGATCTAGGGTCGGAAATAATAATTCTGATTGTAAATCTCTGTATTGAAATTCTGATTCAGGTGAATAATAAAATATATAGCAAGCTTATTACAAATAACCCCAGCTATGAATTCAAATTACCTGAACCCAAGAAAGCGGTAAGGTATGTTAACGCCTTAGGATGGATTCACATAGACGATCCAAAGTTCCAGACGGTACCAGACACAATATCAGTTAAAGGAGATCATAGCCATTTACAATCTCACACTTAACCCTTAAATTCGCAATGTATCCTATATGATACTTCAATTGTTTTAATTTATCCAACAGTTTTAATAAAACAGAAATAATCTAACAATAAGAAATTACAGAAATATGTGTGGTATTACACAATATGCCTAATAAAAACAATTATGCACAATTTCATTTTCAGTGTGGTCCGCCACGTTTAAATAACTGATATGAGAAATTGTTGTTTTGCCAATTTAAGGGTTAACGGAACATATAAGATACGTCTGAACTTCCCCAGACACAGCACAAGAGAATGATTATATACTCAACAAATTCATATTCGGAAAAAAAAATTACAGTTTAAATTATTTTATTCGGTAAAATCTTTAAAAAAACTGGATTAAATCCAGGATTTTAAGTTTCTAAGACTATCGTTGGTACTATCGAACCCGTAGGTTCATGTCCGCGGATGTAAGCTCTTCATAATCCCTAAATTGAGCTAATGTTTTCCAATTATCTCCTGTATGATTTACCTCTCTCAAATCATGGTTAATATTTCCCACCTCATTCTTGGTCTACCAAATGGGCTTCCTACAAGAAGTTTCCATATCCAACTTTCATTCCCCATTCGTCCATATGTCCTACCATCACAGTCTACGATACTTAACAGTATATATTATATCTGGCTATCCATAAAGAATAAGTAATTTCACTGTTATATAGTCTTCTCCCTTTATCTGTCTGTTCGTCTCTCTTTGATCCAAAAATTGTTCTAAGAACTTTATTATTCCTCCCTTGAAGTAAGAGATTGTATTTCAGATCTATATATTATAACTTATAGTCCACCGCTGTGGTCTCGAGGCAGCATGCTGCCTTGTCACGCAGCGGGCCCGGGTTCGATCCCCGTCGGGGCAGTTTTTCTGGGCGAGGTTTTTATCGGGGTTCTTCCTCACCTGTAAGACAAAATATGTTAGGAAAACTTTAAGGCACAAAAGGTCCCCTAAATCATATGGCCATCATTATCATCATCATCCTTCACCGGTGTGGAAAGCAACGGGAAGCTACCACACCTACAATTCCCTAGTAAAACTGCAAAGCATAGCATGAAAATGCTATGATTGCAGTGAAAGACCTGCTCTCGGACAGAATTACTATGGATGGATAATATAACTGGAAGAATAACAGTTTTATATATTTATGAGTTTGACTTTTTCTGAGATAAGTTGGGATAACAAGATTTCCTATAATCCCTAAAATTTCCAGAAAATTATGCTATGTTTAGTTTCTTCCTCCACTACAATTTCCTATTTGTAATTATTGTTCGTAGATAATTGAAATCCGCCACTTCTTCAAAATTTTCTTCATTTGCCATTAACTACTTCCATAATATAATGAATGCTAAGAATGTACTAGATCTCCGTATGCAATTAAGTTTCTGGAGTTTACGGTTAAGACATGGCTACACATATTAAAATGATTATAAATAACTACACTTAAATTAATCTAATATATACTGCTACCATAGGGTAAAGTATATATTCTATGAAATCTATTATACCCTTGTTGAAATGGAAATAACTGTTCAGTTCGCCAATAATATTTACAGTCATAACGCTAAAAAAATAGATTTTGTTTAACACTCATTTCCAAAAGAAGAACAGAAAAATTGTCTGATTTTCCTGGTTTATATTTCAACAAAATTTATGACCGCAGCGAGAGCTCAGTTGATATGATCCCTGCCTCCTGATTAGCCGGTCAGTCTTTCATTCCCGGCGGGACTGAAAATTGTAAGTGTAAAATTTTCAATCTCCAGGATAGAATTATATACAATATTTAATACTACGTTGCGCACCAGATTATTTCCAAAACCCATACCAATACATATTTTAAGAAAGCTTATAGTACTCTTGATAGCGATTGGCCCGACGGATGGGAACGTTAAGCCTTTAGCGATCCCATTGGTACGAATACTTTTCGACATTAGGTTTCGCCTTATCTTTTCTTCATACAACACGCACTACATACAAGCACTTAATTATATATTCATCCTCTTCTCAGTACATAATACAAGTACACATCTACATATCGTGATCTAGTGAAGTGGCACGTAAATTAAAAATATTCCATATTGACATCATATATTTCACTTAATGCAGTGGGTAGTATTGGAACCAATATATTCCCACAAAATTGAGTATTAGTAATAAAAAAATTGACCGATTCTCAAATAGGTTTACCTTCTAAATACCTCAATTCTTAAAACTTGAGATTTATTTATTCTTAATTATAGATGCAGCTTCTTGTAGGAAAACCAGAGGGAAAACACCCAGTTGGTACACCAAGAATGAGGTGGGAGAATAACAAACTATGATTTGAGGGAAGTAGATTATATAGGGGATGATTGGAAAACATTGGCTCAGGATAGTGATGTATGGAGAGCTTATATACCCGCGGCCATGAACCTACGGGTTCGATAGTGCCAGTGAGTTAGTTATTTATATATGCTTTAACATATGAAGTCATATCGCATTTAGGAACTTCGCATGAATGCTTTGGGACAAATCTTGAGGTATTTTCTTCCATGTTGTCGTCATAAATATTTCTGCTAAACCGCCCCCTAATGGAGACATCATTCAACAAAGGCGATATGCCGGCAAAACTCTCATTAGAATCAGTCAATGAAATTTTGAGACATTGTCAGCGTTTCTCTTTCAAATATATTTTCTCAGTTCTTGTCAGCATTTGTTTATTTTCTGAGAAAGACAATCTGTTAATGTTTTCGCCACGTGCTTACAAGGGTGTGAGTTGGGTTTAGCTAGTGGAAAAGAAGCGCTGAGAAAGAAGTATTTTAAGATTTGTCTCTCTACTTCCTGCAGGGTGTGTATTTCTATACAGCATTTTTTTAAATAAAATAACCGATTTGTTTTTTAATGATACTATGGAATGATGAATATGATGAAATAGGTCCCGGTAACGAAATTCCAACCCATAATTTATATACGGACGATTGAGGAAAAGAAGGGAAACTCCTCAGTGAGATTACTCGCTACCGGGATTTGAATTGAGGACCTCTCAAAACGTGTGCCAAACGTTATCGTTTGAGCCAACTCGCTTGACAAAACTGTCTTACTCAATTTTTCTCCTTTCCGAACGCCAATCTCAATTGTTAATCAAAGGAAATTAAAACACTCTCCATATTTGCTTCAATGAAGAAATTTTTTTTTTATTTAATGTCTCAGGTTGTCATTTCGACATTTATAATGTTCTCTCCTGGATTTGGCGTAATTGTAATCCACTTCGAGTTTGGGGCACTTGGAGGAATAAAATGTTCCCATAGCATTGATGATGGGATTATACAATTTATTAAGGCTCCAGTTGGTTGGCGGGGTTACGCTGCTCCGATGATATGATCAGTGATAATTATGATAGTGGTACCCCAGGATAGTCCTCATTCCTAAACTTAATTTAAGGCGTATGTGAATGATGATTATGATGGTCATATGGTGTTAGGGGGACTGTTTGGGCCTTAAAATTTCCTGAGATTTGTTTTACAGGCGAAGGAAAACCCCGAAAAAACCTCACCCAGGAAACTTCTCCCGACCGAGATTCAAACTCCGGCCGGCTGCGTGACAAAGCAGCCCGCTACCTCGAAACTACAGCGAAAATACTTCTGAATTCCTACACTCCTAATTACTAGGTGTCCACATTTGAGAAGTTATCTTCTTACCACAAAATTGACACTAGGTCACAAGATAATAGTCTTATAACAATCCCTCTTCTACTTCTTTCACAGTAGCCTCTGCCCGCTCCTGAAATTCCTTCCCTCAAGATATCAGGGGTTGCCGCATACTTGGCACTTTTAAGTCACGCTTATATAATTACTTGTTGTTAAATAATTAATGTTTCATCAGAACTGATTTATTCTCTGTCACTAATAGTTTTCTTCTCATTTTTCTATCGTGTACTGTCTATATTTCATTCGTTACATCTACAGAATATCAACATATTTTATAAATAATAATTGTACTGTAGACATACCATGTAATATTTCTTCTTCTTCTACATCACGAAAATTAGGATTTTAGACCTGTTTTCACATTAAGTGGAATTTAGCGAACTTTTTTTCTTTTTCTAGACAATCGGCACTTGATGTCAGCCGGGTTTTAAGCACTGCGTGATGGCCGCCTTTACCCCCAGAACAAGCGTCTGATACTCATTTCCGTTAGAGGCTGAGTCTACCTCAGGGCCATAGTACCGCCAGAAGGTTTGGGTCAGTTTAAAAATCCTGGCCCCGCCGGGACTCGAACCTTCGACCTTACGGCTTGTAGCGCAGTGCCTTAACTATTACGCTACGTTGTGCCCCCTTATTTAAGTAATATTTATTATAATTTAGATGTAAGAATAATTTTTGTATTTTTTTAACCTGGTTGAGTGATAGACAAGGTCTTAAGGCCTTAACTCTGCTATGCAAAAACAAAGCTGTTATTATTATTTTTATTTTTTAAATATTTTTTATTTAGCAATTAAAATAAATGAAAATGGAAATTATGAAGAGGAAATAAGAAATAGAAACAATAAAGGAAACTTTGCAATTGCTTGCCTCATTAGAATATTGTAGGATAAAAATTTAATTAATAAAAAATAAAATTAATATGCATCATACAATTCTTAAAAGCATCATTACTTATGGAGCAAAACTTTGGCCATTATCAACAAAAACAAGTAAGTATATTTTGGAAACGGAAATGGATTTTATGCGAAGAGCAGCACGAATTTCAAGAAGAGAAAAAAAATAGAAACTCAGTTATAAGGGAGAAAATGAAGACACTATTTTAGATTATATTAAAACTCAGCAATTAAGATGGTACGGCCATGTCCAGCGAATGGAAGAGGATCAGCTACCAAAATGTGTTTTGCAATGGAAACCTGAGGGAAGACGAGGCATGAAGGAGAAACATCTACAACCAGGAGATTGGATGGACCGACAATATTAGCTATTAGGAATCGGACGATGTCAAAGACATTAATCAACCGATGATCTATCTATCTATCTATTATTATTATTATTATTAGTATTATTATTATCGGCCACGGTGGACTAGTGGTTATGCTCCTTTGCCTCTGGTCCCGAGGGTCACGGGTTCAAACCCGGCCGGGATCGATGGATTTTTATAGGATGGAAAAATCCAAGGAGTAAGTCCTCCGGGAGGGACTTTAAGCCGTATGTACCGAGTCTGAAGATTTTCAGGTTCGTAAAAGATCCTTAAGCCTGAATGAAAGGCCTCTAAACAAAATTTACCGAATTTTCCCGTCCTAGTACTACCTTGGTTTCCTAGATGTTAGTATGAGGCGGAACGCTGACCACGGACCACTCAAATGACATCTATACGAAAACAAGTGTAACTAAATTAGTAAAAGTAAAGTGATCCCACAACAGGCCCGGAGGCCCTTGGGGTAGTAGAAGGTTAAGGCTCCCACTTTTTCTAGACAATCGGCACTTTATGTCTGCCGGGTTGTCAGCCCTGCGTGACGGCCACCTTTACCCCCAGAACAAGCGTCCGGTACTCATTTCCGTTAGAGGCTGAGTCGACCCCAGGGCCATAGTGCCGCCAGAGGGTTTGGGTCAGTTTAAAAATCCTGACCCCAACGGGACTTGAACCCTCGACCCTCCGGCTTGTAGCTCAGTGCCTTAACCACTACGCTACGGCGTGCCCCCTAACGTATGGTTCAAATTCTTCCCTGTAGGGGGAGAGCGCCTAAATCTCTGTTAAGGGAAACATGGGCTTACAAGATTATTATTATTATTATTATTATTATTATTATTTATTATTATATGGAGCTGAAGTTTGGAAATTCAACAAAAACTTAGAACAAACACTTATGTCGATGGAAATGGATTTCATGAGGAGAGCAGCAAGATGTTCAAAATTAGACAAAATAAGAAATATTGTCATAAGAGAAAAAATGAATATTGGTTATTCAATAGTAGATTATATGGTATAAGCAATTAAATTGGTATGGGCACGTACGACGAAAGCAAGAAGGAAGATTACCCACGAAAACATTGGAATGGTGTCCACCTGGAAGAAGGAGGATAGGGAGACCTCGAAACTCGTGGATGCAGGAAATAAGAACTGGAATGAGAGCAAGAGGACTGGAGGACATGGATTGGATGGAGAGAGACGAGTGGTGAAGAAAAATAAAACTTTAGGCACAGAAAGATGTGTAAATATTAAAATTCTGTATATAAATAAATAAATTATTATTATTATTATTATTATTATTATTATTATTATTATTATTATTATTATAAAATGTAATGTTATGCGTTTGTGTTATAAGATTTTGTAATTATTTAGTGAAATAATGAAAATAATTTACAATTAAAACTGAAAGGAAAAGTAGTTCAAGAAGAGTTATGAGATGATTAAAAACTAGCTAACACAGTCGACACTTGGACAAGTGCGCCATCATTTTCATTTGCAGACGCCGGAATGTGTAGGATGACACTTGACAGTTTCAACTCCGACGCGAGCTCGTTCAAGTGTACTCTGCTAGAAATTAAACTTCAAGAGAACAGACAAATCATCTAGGTGTCATGCCTTCAGCTGACGTACTCTCTTCAGCCCTCCATATCGGTTTTTTCTGAGTCACTTCTCCCGTTTAGTTCCCAATTTAATTATAAAAAATAATTAAATTTCAACGCTATGCAGACTTTGTTTTCGTTTTCTGAGTTTTATATATGACTTTCATATACACTATTTTGGTTATCAGGATTCGATCCTTGCCAGTACCATTGATTTTAATCTCTATCTTCGAATTGGAAGTATGTTATTTGGCTGTGTACTCTCTGAAAGAGGAACTGCTCTTCGAATTGGAAGTATGTTCATTTGGCTGTGTACTCTCTAAAAGAGGAACTGCTCTTCGAATTGGAAGTATGTTCTTTGGATGTGTACTCTCTGAAAGAGGAACTGCTCTTCGAATTGGAAGTATGTTTTTTGGCTGTGTACTCTCTGAAAGAGGAAATGCTCTTCGAATTGGAAGTATGTTCATTTGGCTGTGTACTCTCTGAAAGAGGAACTGCTCTTCGAATTGGAAGTATGTTCTTTGGATGTGTACTCTCTGAAAGAGGAACTGCTCTTCGAATTGGAAGTATGTTCTTTGGCTGTGTACTCTCTGAAAGAGGAACTGCTCTTCGAATTGGAAGTATGTTCTTTGGCTGTGTACTCTCTGAAAGAGGAACTGCTCTTCGAATTGGAAGTATGTTCTTTGGCTGTGTACTCTCTGAAAGAGGAACTGCTCTTCGAATTGGAAGTATGTTCTTTGGCTGTGTACTCTCTGAAAGAGGAACTGCTCTTCGAATTGGAAGTATGTTCTTTGGCTGTGTACTCTCTGAAAGAGGAACTGCTCTTCGAATTGGAAGTATGTTCATTTGTCTGTGTACTCTATGAAAGAGGAACTGCTCTTCGAATTGGAAGTATGTTCTTTGGCTGTGTACTCTCTGAAAGAGGAACTGCTCTTCGAATTGGAATTATGTTCTTTGGCTGTGTACTCTCTGAAAGAGGAACTGTTCTTCGAATTGGAAGTATGTTCTTTGGATGTGTACTCTCTGAAAGAGGAACTGCTCTTCGAATTGGAAATATGTTGTTTGGCCGTGTACTCTCTGAAAGAGGAACTCCTCTTCGAATTGGAAGTATGTTCTTTGGCTGTGTACTCTCAGAAAGAGGAACTGCTATATATTATAGTCCAGCCGCTGAGTCATCAGCCCTAACGTTTCCACGACAGTGTTGCCGATATGGATATTCAGTGGACTTTATGAACCACGCGGAATATAAAATCATGGCACTTTCTGTGTATCCAGAACGTAAATATTAGAAATAAATACTCATTTTATTATACGAAATTGAAAATGAAACAAAAATATGGGATTTCTCACGCGGTTAGCAGAAATACAACCAACAACATCGCAGCAATTTCAAACCTTAATAGCGGCGCGGCATCAAGAACAGCGATTGGTTATGGAAGACGTCCACTCCCACTATTTCCTTATTGGCAGTAGAAGGCGAGTTTCTCACTTTACCCCTTGTACAACGTAAACGTCAGGACCGGTGACTCAGCGGCTGACTTTAGCTACAGAGAGCTACAGTGCATTATATGTATAGGAAGGCAGATATAATAACAGCTAATTCTCTTAAGAGTGCGATGGGCAGGACATGTGGCACATATGGGGATGAAAGAGGTATATGGAAGCTTCTTGTAGGAAAACTAGAGGGAACAGGCCAGGAATGAGGTGGGAGAATGGCCCATCTATGATTTCAGGAAGGAGATAATACAGGGGGATGATTGGAAAATATTAGCTCAGGATAGGGATGTATGGAGAGCTTATGTTCGCGCGACCATGAACCTACGGGTTTGATAGTCAGTGAGTTAGTTAATTAGAAGTTCGGCTTATCTGACTAACGGATCTGTGCCCCCGTAAGATATGTGAACTGAACACTAATTCCTTTTCTGCCTCGGTAAATCATTTCCCTCTCTACATTCCTATCCCCCTTTTTTTTCTTTCTTTCTTTCTTTCGCTCCTCCCACTTTCTCCAATTTCGATCCTTGTCAGTGCCAACGATTTTAATATCTATCTTCTAATTGGAAGTATGTTCATTGGCTGTATACTCTCTGAAAGAGGAACTGTTATATATTAGCCACAGAGAGGTTCGGCTTGTACTGTCTGACCAACGGATCTGTGCCCCCGTAAGATATGCAAACTGACCACTAATTCCTTTTCTGCCTCGGTAAATCATTTCCCTCCCTACATTCCTATCTCTCTCTCTCTTTTCTTTCATCCCTCCCACTACTCACAATTTTGAGCCTTCTTGAGGGACAGATTATTTGTACTTGCAGTCCAGTGTTGTCAAGTCAACATTAACCCTGCAGCACGGAGTGGTTAAAGAAATATTATTAAGCAAATAATAAATTAGACCTACTTAAATATGAAGAAATAATAATTAACCTTGAATTATTCAACATTCAAAATCCATGACACTGTGTCGGGGGAGTTAGGCAACATCTCTATTCGGAAAGTTATCGTGGCTGCTGTCCGATGTGGTGAGAGGAAAGCGCGTGGAATGGAGTGAATACAGGCGTTAACCTTTCAAACAACTACTGGCGCGATTAAAGGGCACAGATCCGTTGGTCTGATAATATATTGTTATAATTCGACTAAGAAGGGAACAGTCAACCACTGCATGCCGAAACTTACTTTGAAATTTCTCCCAGAGAAGCGTTGTGATGTACCAAGACAGTGTCCAAAAAATGATCTGCCATTTTTAACTGCAAGGCACAGAAATCGAAACAAGAATCCAGCTATGGCAACCCGCTATGCGTAGCAGATCGGCTCCCTGCTTGACTTAGAGCGGAGTGGAATAAGGCGGGCGCAGCGAGGAGGGCAGGTAGTGAGAGTTGATCCATTGAGGAGATGTATTACTTCCCTGTAGTTTAAATTAGAGATCTGGCGATGGATTTTAGTATCTTGCAGTTAGAAACGGTAGATTTGTTTTTGAACACGGCCTTAATACATAATAACGGTTCTGTGGGAGAATTTTCAAGGTGGGGTTTGTCATCCAATGGCTGACAGTTTGATTGTAAGAAAAATTCTGGATTTGACTACTTAGCACTGCAGTCGTAAGGCTGTATTCATTTATCATTAAGTAAATAATAAATTGTAAAACAGCACCAAACTAGAAATGAAGCATATAATGTATTAACCCATTCGCCTCAAAAGACGAGGTACACTCGCCGGCAGTTAAATGACCTTCAACTCAGAAGACGAGGTTCACTCGCTTAACTATGCTGTTATATATTTTGCAATATTTTGTACATCCCTTGGCAGGGTAATGTTTTGTTAACATTTATGAATAGTAGAGGAATGTTATTTTTGCCTTCATCCTTATTATGATCTCAAATGCCGTTATCTTTTGTTTGTTTTGAATATCAGAAAATAGACAATATAATTTACGGCAACTTAAATTAGGTTTCTGCGGAAATACATTGAGCATTTAAACCTGAAGCGAATGGGTTAAGTTGTATTGAATCCAAGCCGAACTATTTGCTATAAAAGAAGCAGTGCAGTGGTGTCTTCAACACAAATGTAGTGCACGTATTTTTTAGTGACTCGCAGGCTGCACTTCAATCGATCGCAGATAAATCTAATTTAAATCAAAACTCAGTAGAAATTATAAATAGCGTAAAAATTACACAAAACATGTGTGCCTGTCTTGGATACGAGGGCACCAGGGAACTGTGGGAAATGAACGTGCTGATCAACTAGCCGAATCCGCAGCATCTTCTGAGCTTCAATATTCATTTTCAAAGTGTCCGATATCCTATGTTAAAAAGAAACTGTTGGACTATATCATCTCTGATTGGAATGAACATTGGATAAGGAGTGCTTTGACTAAAGACCTCTGCTTTCCTACAGTACGCCATACGCTAAATATAAAACATTGTATTCCAAATTTCATTTTAACACAATTTATGACTGGCCATGGAAAATTTGGAAGTTATTTTAGAAGATTTAATATTAACCCAGATAGTGATCATAATTGTAAATGTCAAGAATCAATAAAATCTGTAAAACATGTTTTATTTGATTGTCCTATATTCGAAAGACAAAGATTCTGGTTAAACTTACTTTTAAATGATGATGAGGCTTCTGCCTCAATGTGTGAAGTGATTTTTAAGAACCAAAATTATTATAAACAATTTGTGAAATTCATAACACACATCCATAACAATATGTAGTATTTTCTAAGACACTTATAGACGATTTATGTAATTCAAAACCATAAGATAATATTTCTGTTTTACAATGTATAGTATAATATTGTTATAGTAAGCTACAACCCTAACATGCCTTTGTGGCGAAATAGGGTTTCAAAATATTTTGAAGATTCAATAAAAAAAATAAAATAATAAGCTGTATTAAAATGGCAATATAAGACCTAAATATATATATATATATATATATATATATATGATATGATAAGAAAAATAAATGCCTGGACGGGATTCGAACCCGGATATATATATATAATATATATATATATATATATATATATCCTCTTTCCGTGTAGACTGTAGTCTTCCTGTCTTTCTCTTTTCTGGCGGTAATTTCCAAAATAAAACTTATGATTTTAATCGATATTGCTCCTCACTATGTGTCCCTATCATCTGAATTGTCTTTATGTCTATCTAATAATATCCCTTGCAATAATTTACAATTATTGATAATTGCAAATTAGATATATTCCAACTTAAATTCTACCCCCTTAAAAATAAAACTTTACAAGGATAATAAAACCAACCGGAGCTTTAATAAATTTTATAATCAGTTTCCATTTTCTCTCTTACATTTATAATTTTACTTTTCATAAATATTCTAGCTACACGCCTTATAATAGTCATCTAAGTGACCATCAATTAGTATAAACATAAACACCGTTCTGGTGACAGATGTCCCTATCCTCTTTGCGACATGTTTGAATTTAACGTAACTATAGTAGATCATGTTTATTATCGGAACGTATTAATAAATATGCTACCTTCGAAGAGCAGTCTGATTTCTTATGGGGAAGATTTCTGCGTCCAGTTATAGATGTACTGTTCGTTAAATGCCATGTTTATAATTTAACCCTTAAATTAGCGAAACAATAATTTATCATGTCTATTATTTAAATCTTCCGGACCACAGAGAAAACAAAACATGTAAAACTGTAAGCAATTATTGTACATTATTATGTAATTTTACACAAATTTAAATAATTTCTTCTCATTTGTTTTTCTATTGTTATAAAAACAATATATATATATATATATTGTTATAACATCTAAATATACAAGCGTTACTGCTATAAAGTAAATATTCTCTTTAAAAAAATTGCTTAACTGTTATGTTGGCCACTAGATGGTGTTGGAACGAATTCCCACTACCTCTTGTGTGAATTGAGAATACTACATATATAAGAAAAATGTATGTTTGTGTTGGAATACTTGAGTAGCTCAGTTGGTTAGAGCGCTAAACGTACAGAGTTTAGAGACTCGGGTTCAAATCCCCACTCAAGCATTCATTTTTCTTTTCATATATATATATATAAATGAATGAATCTGCCTGTCTGTCCTTTATGCATTACTACACCATTCATCCGATTGTGAGGGCTTTTTGCAAAATGTTCAGGAGTTTCTCGGGATGGTCTTAGGCTATAAGAAAGTCGTAATATTCAACCCCTTCACCCTTACAAATCAGCCTGTGTAATGAAAAATGTGTTTTTCGGAACTTTTTGGACGCTTAAACGGCTTACGCTGACTAAACCATAACATATACACCAAATTAAAATACACAGAATTAAATATCTAAAAAATCTGTAAGAAAGTTCGCGACATCATATCTCTATCTTTTACGGATAACTCATAATAACCATTTTTATCTTTCAGCTCATTGATACCAAGAAGATCGGGATGACTAGATTCCGGGGCAAGCGTAACAGAATACGGTGGGTATGTTTTATGGATAACTTTCATTAACCATTTTTGTCTTTCAGCTCATTTATGCCAAGAAGATCGAGATAAGTTGATTCCCGGGCAACGCCAGGTAGTCAACACGGAATATCTGAAAATAATTACGATATAAATGTATAATTATTTTTCTTTTTACTTATTAAACTAAACATAAAAACACATTTCAATTATTTAGGCGTAGCAGCGGACGCCGGGCATTAGCTAGTATTAAAGAAATAAAACCAATGTTTCTTATAGGATACATTGTCAATTAAAGAGTTAAAAAGATATACAGCGTAAATTGTGGAATGCAGGCTTTCACGGCCGGTAAACATAATTTTAAAAGATTTCAGGCTCTGTGACCGTGGTCTATAACTGGTGTTCCTTCCAGACGTTTCTCCCTCAACTGCGGAGGGCATTTTCAGTGGTGAGTGCTTCTACGTGGTGTTCTCTTGTCGTAGACTCGACTGTGAATGACAAGGGAACATCACCTAGAAGCACTCACCACTGAAGATGCCCTCCGCAGTTGAGGGAGAAACGTCTGGAAGAAACACCAGTATAGCCCGGAATCGTTTTAATGTAAACATTAATCGTGCTTTGAGGAAGTGAATTATACTGGGATTAATTGAAAAACATAACCTCGGGATAGGGTACGCGGCCACGAACCATCGGATTCGATAGTGTTATTGAGTTAGATTGGTTATTTATATCATAATAAAAATGTATCCTCCCTTTCATTTATCAGTGTTGAATAGGAATACGGCAGTGCGTCATTCACGTTACTGATGACGTCAAGCCTACAGTTAATGAATAACTGAAAACTGAACGGTCTCTATACAAATGTTTTGATGTCCAAACCTCCAAGAGAAGCTATATTACGTATAAGATGTTGAAGTTGCAGTACATAACTTTTTTTTTTGCGCGATACTGCGTTTTGTTGTGCTTACAGCAATAGCAACCATGATTGAAAGTTCAACTTCTTACATTTCGGGTTGCCAACCTAAATAACTACATTGTAATATAATAATTATACTGCAATATTACATATTACAAACACGTGTGTGGGAAGTAAAACCACTCTATGTATACTACATAAAATGTATATACAAAAAATATCTAAAATGCAGTGTTAATATACATTATACGAAACAAATCACTGCATTTTAAATTAACTGAACTTTATTTGAAACAATATAAAACAATAAATATGTACTTGCCTCCTTTTATCACTAATTTGTCTCTCGGCCTCCTGTTATTTTATCACTAATTGGTCTTACGGCCTCCTGTTGTTTCAACTAATAAACATAGCCCACACTGTTAACGTTAGTCAATTGTTTATAATGAATGCAAATATTTCCATCAAAGATATTATTTTACTATTATTTATTATTTTGAAAACACCATCGAGCAAGAAATAATGTACAACGCACATTTGTGAAGTGTTTTACAGAATCTCGGAAACATTTTCTTCGATTCTGTAAAAACCACTTCCTAACCTCGCATAGTAATATAGGCCTACTTAGTAATATACTATAATGTATAAGACACATTTTGATTTCAATGACGAGTGTCAAATTAATTTTCGAAAAACAAATTCAGGCTAAATGTTCACCGCTGTTGTCTCTAGGTAGCGTGCTGCCTTGACACGCAGCGGGCCCGGGTTCGATCCCCGGTTGGGACAAGTTTCCTGGGCGATGTTTATTTTCGGGATTTTTCCTAACGTGTAAGGCAAGTGTCAGGAAACTTTAAGGCCCAAACGGTCCCCGAACATCATCTGGCCATCATTGACATATACATTAAGTTTAGGACTAAGGCCTCTCCTGACGCATCATTGCCATCATCATTACGTAGCATATATCATCGGGACAGCGTAACTCTGCCTTCCAGGTGTCCCAAACTCAGAAGTGGGTTACAATAACTCTATTCCAGGAGAGAATACCAGAATTTCGAAAATGACAATGTGGTGGCATTAAAAAAAATCACGCTAAATTCTTCACTGACAGGACAAATGATAGACTCACATCCATACATGTCATTGAAAGAGGTGGACGATCCAGTCAATATAGAGAAGACAGCATATAGTCAATACATCGAGTTCCTTGTGCGTTAGAGCTGGTTTTTCCTATCTCGGAGTCGCTACTTATTGTAGCTAGTATTTTTATTCCTCATGATGATGTGTAGGCACCAGTCTTACACTGGCCGAAATTCCGCGAGAAAATGTCTTCCGTTATGGGGACTAAAACCAATAGCTCTGCATCAGGTCATGGTGCTTCAGCTAAGGCGTGAACTCCTACGAATAAACTGGAGGTAAATTGCGTTGCGGCAGAGGGTTTAAATGTGACTGATTAATACTATATTCACTTCAATTCTATGCATAGCTCGCTGCTGTATTCTAGTGGGTATCATTGTTGCCTCGGAAGCAGACATATAGGTAGGCGTAGAGGATTTTTCCCCCTAATGCTATCAGGTTGTCTTTTATGACATTTCCGGCTTTCTCCCCTGACATTGGCGGAATTGTAATCCATTTCTTAGGTTGGGGCACCAAGAAGGCGGAGTTACGTTACTCCGATGATGTGATGGATGATAAATAACAATGAAGCACCAGGAGAGTTCTTAACCTAAATTCCAGACCATGTGCAACCACAGGAATAATTCCCTTTAAGGAAAAATTACCATGGTTTGATCGGGAATCGAACCCGGGACCTCATGAACTGTAGTCAGAAACGCTGACCACTAGCCCATGACCCTTAGATTCGATAAGTGAGAATATTTTATTTTTGTTTCCCCCGTCATTTGTAAGACAAATCTCAGAATACGTTAGGTCTTAATTGTCCCTAACGTGATCTAGCCTTCATAACCTGATATATCATATTCGACTTGTTCAATAAGAATTTATGAATGGTATGTCTTGTCTTAAATGTTCGTGTTGTCCTGCAGTGGCCCCGGCATTAAGCGGATAGTCATCACTCATCAACGAAGGTCGCCAAGTTCTTGAGTGGTTAAAAAGCATATATTTTATTCAGAGTAAAAATCTCTCTCACTCCCACTCACTCATTCACTCACTCACACTCATCCACCAACTCACACTAACCCACCCACTCACTCTCACTCAATCACTCACAATCATCCACCCACTCACACTCACCCACCCACTCACATCTCACTCAGTCTCTCCCGTGTACTGGTGCTTGTCTTAATGCTGCCAACAACTTAAATACTCTCCCCTGTACTGGAAACTATCCAATTAAGATACGAACAATGGACTATTGAGGGATGTATGATAAGCGAAGAAAAAGGCGCAGTTCGTCAATCTATATTATGAGTAATGACTAATGACTTGCGTAACTATGGACGCCAAAAACAGTCCGATGAAAATGTGATGTCCCACAGCATCCAGATTATGAATTTCCGGATATGAAAACGAATTGTTTACTATCCCTTCCGACATACTAAGCATTCTCGGTATTGTTTCTATACGCCCCGAGGGATAAAATCTCTACAGAATACAGATGGCGGTTCTGTTACGAGAAGCTTATACCTCCTCCTTGTTACCAACTAATAATTCAAAATTACAGCTCGTATTATTGTTAGTGCAGTTGGTCTGCTTGTCATCATGCTCGCCCCTGGTTTCTAACTGTACAGGTTCAACCATTGCCGGAGTGGAGAATTTTTCATATTTGAATATGATTTTCCATGAAAGAAAAGTAAAATCATAGGTCCCATGTGGTAAATTTAAGGCGTACAAAAGAACCTCAAGTATGTAGGAAAAAACTTAGCAAAATTGTTTCGTTTTTTTTTTCCTCACCAAGTTTTGAATCTCAATTCTAACCTAAGATGTTATAGAGTTGAAAACTATTTATTATTTTAAAAAATATAAAAATATCCTCAACTCATGTTCAACTCAGGGTCGGGTCGAGGAACGAAATGAGATGAAGCCCCTAATTTATAGAGGTCTGTGAACTACAAGGGTGCCGGTCGACCATACCTGACGCACTTTCACATGGGCGGATGAACGAAATGATTGAGATGAGTATGGAGAAATGGTGGAATGAAATTTGTGCAGAGGAAAATGGGACAGACCCCTAGAAAAACCTGTCCAAGCTCCGTTTCGTCCACCACGAAATCCACATGGAGTGACCGAGATTCGATCTTGGGATCTCCGCGGTGAGAGGCGAGCATCTAACAGCTTGTGCTACGAAGTCGCCATAGTTTTATAAATAGTTGAAAAATAAAATAATATCTATTTAATATGGGGCTAAATACATATATAAATTACAGCGTGAATATGAAGATTTCCGATTGAGGGTCTTTCCACTTTTCAGCGGTTGCCCTTTTACCAGCCGGCTGCTGGCCCTTCACATCCACATGTGTCAATCACAGAGGTAGATGATCAACAGCCAGTGTAGGGGTGACATGTGGTTAGCATGTCGAGTCCCCCAGCCGTTATAGCTGGTTCCTCAACCTGGAGCCGCTACTTATTGTAGCTACCCAATTGCCTCACGATGCTGGGTGGGCACCGGTCCCATACTGGCCGAAATACCATGAGAAAATATCTTCCCCCATGGAGACTCGAACCAGCGCAAGTCCCTTAGCTCTGCGCCAAGGCTTTCTACCTTAACCGCTCGGCTACGGCGCGGGACTGTGAATATGAAGATAAAATAATAAATTTGCATGTTCCACAAAATAAATAGGATTTATTTAAATATCATTAGCGAGTTTGAGTTTAACAATATAATTTGAGTAAATATGTTTATAAAAATAGCCCATGAGGGGTTGCTGATCCCCCCATCGGGCGCCTCCTCAGGTGGTGGATAGGGGAATGCCTCCTAATTATAGGTGGTATCGGGGAAATGAAATACCCGGGGTGAACCAAAATCAGCATAGCGTCTGTTCCAGATTGAACGGCTATAATGGGCAGGTAGAGCTCAGAGCCGAAGAGAAGGCAATATACCTAAGGGAAGGCACCCTAAAAACAAAGCTGAAGCAAGTTGGGAGGCTGTAAGGTGGTAATCCCACCACCCAACTATATCTGCGCAGCCCTTGTAAGGCGGCCAGATGAATCTTCTATTACTAAAAAGCGAAGGAGAAAGCCGGACGGAGACTACGGAAATGCTGTTTTTTACGTAATGTGAAAGGATGCACAATAGCGGATAGAATAAGGAATGAAACTATATGAGAAGAATTAAATATATATAAAATTGAAGATAAAATCAGCGAAAATAATAAGAAATGGACAGAACACTTAATGAGAATGAACAACGAAAGAATACCAAAAAGAACCTTCCTGTATAATCCCAGCGGAACAAGAGATGTTGGCCGACCACGTAGAAGATGGACTCCACTTTTAACTTCGCCGGAACAGGCTGCATAGCCTAAACCTCGTAGAAGAAGAAGAAGAAGAAGAAGAAGAAAAATAGCTTGCACAATCTGAAACACTATGTAATTTTTTCTTCATGGCCAATTTTAAATCGGAGCGCTAATAATCTAAGACGTTATAGAGCGTAATAACACAAGACTCTCTACAATTTCAATAAAAACATATGTGATGTGATGTAGAAATATCAAGACAATGGCGCATTTGAACTCAGAAGTGAGAAGTAAGAATTTTGAATCTTGTAAAATTTAAGTTCTTGTATTTAGATTGTGTAATATGCAATAGAACTTGCTCAAAGCTGAATCGCATGGACCATTTCTTCCCACATTAAGACAAAATTCCGCATTATAAAAAACTAAAACTTATTAATAATCTTAGATTATAGAGTACTTTACATGTCTTTTTACCCATGGATTAATTGTATTTCTGCTGCCGTTGAAAAGTGACGTATAGTATGTATGAGCGACTTCTACGATAACGCGCGAAAAAACAGTCCCGTTTCGTCAGCGTTAAAAGTGTATGTTACGCGTATCCTGAAATTAAGTATGCAGTTTCTGTTTCCGTTCACTAACTAAATTATCGTACATATCTTTGATTTTTCGCAAATTTAATTTTACGCTACATTGTGTCCTCTTTTAAAACCGTCCAGCCAATCTGAATATGCCTTGAAATCGTTATTCCCTACGGATTTAGCAAGAGCTAGTTCATGACTTTGGAGCATCGGTCTGGAAATTTGGAGATTTTATCTTCAATCACTTTCACTTTTTCGTTTAATGAGAATGATACATACGTTTTAGCCATCTTTATTCCGCAAATTCAGAACGCTACCTGTGAAAGATCGGTTCAGAACTTAAACTAATATTTAAGATTTTACAGTGCAATAGTTATTTGTAAGACATGTATCTGTATTTTGCACAATGGGTGTGCAGTGAGGCCGAAAGAACATTTCAGGTACAGGTAGAATCTCTAATTCACCAAAGAATGATACTTGCGGCGACAAGTATAATTCCTTATTGTTTTCTTTTCTTTTTTGGCCTAACAGAATTTATTTCTCAGTCTATCTTTCGGCTTTATAAAAACTTTTTTCATGAATTGTGTAGAAATATCCTTCCGTTTCCGCGTTGGACAGATTCGGTTTTGTGCAAAATAAATACACGTAAAATTGCTATTATTTCGACGTGACCAATACATTTGTTCTCATTGTACAGGTTTCCGCATTATTCACGTTCCGGATTAGACAAGTTTTGCTGTATAAGCAATTAAATTGGAATGGGCACATACGACGAATGCAATAAGAAAGGTTACGCAGAAAAAAAATTGGAAATGGTGTCCACTTGAAAGGAGAAAGTAAAGAAGGCCTCGAAACTCATGGATGCATGGAAATGTGAACTGGAATGAAAACAAGAAGACTGGTTGACATGGAGTGAATGTTTAGGGACGAGTGGAGAAGGAAATTAAAACTTCAGGCAAATAAGATGTACAAATATTGAAAATATATGTATAAATAAAATATTTATCGTAAGTTACTCTATTTTCCCCTCAAATTGATCTTGTTCCAGAAGTGAAGACTTTAATAGGAAACGTGCAACTGCTGACACTTGAGGCTACCCTACGTCCTTGTAAAATCCTACGCGACATGTGTATTGAATAACAATGTCTATATTACGTATGTCAAGGCTGATGTCCATCCTGTGTGCCCAGGACTACACAGTTCTTGTAAACCTCTCAAATTCCACAAGAGCTTCCGTTATAATATAAACATGCATCATTCATATATTTAATAATAATTACAATCCTCTTCAGTCCTCAGGTGGATAATATGACAAAATTTATATTTATGTTTAAAGGATTTTTTTTTACAAATGTAAATCCTAATACTTGAGTCCGACAATGCCAAGAAGAGATGAGATGAAGCTTCTATTATTATTGAATTATATCTTAATATATAAAAATGAATGTTTGTTTGTTTGTTCGTACTTTATGCGCGGCCATACCGTTGATCCGATTGTGATGGGGCTTTTTGCAAAATGTCCAGGAGATTCCCGGGATGAACATAGGCTATAAGAGAGTTATGATACTCAACTCCTACACCCTTGAAAATCGCCCTTTGTAGTGGAAAACGTGCAAAAAGTAGCTCCTTGGACGCTCAAATGGCTTACGCTGCCTAAACCATAAGAAATACACAAAATTAATGTACACAGAATTGAATATCTCAAAAAGCTCTATAAAAAGTCCGCGACGCCATATGTTTATCTCTTACGGATAACTCACAATAACCATTTTTATCTTTCATTGATGCGAAGAAGATCGAGACAAGTAGGTAGATTTCTGTGTAAGCATAGCAGCACATGGCGGGTATTCTTTTACGGATAACTCACAATAACGAATTTTGTCTTTTAGCTCATTTATGCCAAGAAGATCGAGATAAGTAGATTCCCGAGCAACACCGGGTAATTAGTACGGGGAATCTTAAAATAATGACGATATACATTTATAATTATTTTTCATTCTACTTATTCAACTAATCATAAGAAGTACATTAATTTTTGTCTGTCAGCTCATTTATGCCAGGAAGACCAATATGAGTAGATTCCCGGACAACGCTGGGTAAACAGCACGGGGTATCTAAAAATAATTACGATATAAATGTTTCCCTCCACTTATTTAACTAAACATAAAACAGATTAATTTTCGTATTTCAGCTCATTTATGATAAGAAGATCAGGATAAGTAGATTCTCGGACAACGCCGGGTAATCAGCACGGCGTATCTAAAAAAAATATAATGTATAATTATTTTTATTTTTACTTATTCAACTAAATATAAGATCAGATTAATTTTCATTTACTTAGACGTAGCAGCGCACGCCAAGTATTAGCTAGTATACTATAATAATCATACTAGGATACCGACTGACTAGGTATGTCGCAGCATCGTCAAGGTAGATGGAATGTAATGAAATTGACGACATGAGTATGGAAAAATAAGGCAAATCCTGATAAAATTACAAAGTACCGTAAAATATTAAAACAGATACCTGGAAGATGAAGTCGTTCTCAATTAGATTTTTTTTTTTTAACTTTTAACAATTGTTTGACTCTTTGTAAACCGGCTTCCGCCATCACTAGAAGGATATGCGCTACTAACTACGGTATTGTTGTTTTGCGACGCTTTTGAAATCAGCGGCCTTCCAGCGTCGTCGGTTGCTACTGACTTTGCTGATGATTGAAGCCGGTTTCCGAAAGGCCTACAATTCTTAAAAGTTTCTTTTTTAATTTAATCTAGTTCAAGTCGACGACACCTCTTAGATATCTATTTTAATATTTTACTGGAGACTATTTGGGGCACGCCGTAGCGTAATGGTTGAGGCACTGCTCTGCAAGCCGGAAGGACGAGGGTTCGAGTCCCGGTGGGGTCAGGATTTTTAAACTGACCCAAACCTTCTGGCAGCACTATGACCCTGGATTGACTCAGCCTCTAACGTAAATGAGTACCGGATGCTTGTCCTGGGGGTAAAGGCGGCCGTCACGCAGGGCTGACAACCCGGCTGACATTAAGTGCCGATTGTCCAGAAAAAATGGGAGCCTTAACCTCCCACTATCCCAAGGACCTCCTGAGGCCTGTAGTGGGAATACTTTACTTTACTGGAGACTATTTATGTCAACGGTATTTTAATATGCATTTTATCAGTATTGACATAATAAAATTGGGTGATATTGCATTGATATTACTAAGAGTAAGTGATGAATAATGAAATATTAATGACTGGAATGTAACCTTTATGAAGGTTTCGTTGTGATTTAAGGTCAGCACAACTCGTATTATGCAATGAATGCTGCTCATGAAGAGAATGTTAATTACATCACATTTGTATGGAAATTAACAGACCATCAATACATGTTAATTATTTACTAGTAAATTTTCTGCGAGCCTACTAAAGAATTCTTTATATTACAACTAGATGAAGTATTGTTTATTGCCATTCTCAAATGTATTCGCCTAATAATTTTAAAAACGAACTACTTTCACAATAAATAAATGTTTGTCACACAGTAACTGCATGGAATTCAGCGAATTTCTCAGCAAATCCAGCTTATGATCCCATTTTGCCGATTTGCAGAATATATATATATATATAGGGTGTAACAGGACCTCAGCGACAAAATGATAGGGATGATAGACCATACAGAGAGGATCATTTTTTGTGAAGGAATATATAGTCGCAAACATGTCGTTAATGAGTTATGCGCAGATGAAGCTGTTCACCAGTAAGGGTCGGAATTGAATACAAACAATTGTATACGTATCATTTTATCGAAAATGGCATGTTTTTACAATAAATGTTCAAACAATCGACCCTGTGCCTCACTGCATGTATGCAGCATGTCAGGATTCTTTTTGACGTCGTCAAAACACTTATTGTTTGAACAAACAATACACTTCAATATTACAATGGTCGCCACTAGGATCGCTTATTTATAGGTGTTGCCATTACTTATCGAATGTGCAACTATAAAACTCAGCTTAGTTTTAAAAGGTGTCGAAACTATAATATAATGTGTGTAGTTAGTGGATAACAAGGGACCTTAGTAACGATACGGCAATTCTATCAAGAAACATTCGCTTCACTTTGTCTCATTTTTAGATTAATGTACTTTTTATTGCGCTATTCACATTTACGATCCTAAATACTTCCCACATCCATGTACGAAGAAATTGCTTCATACCAAACAAAACTCATAAAACCGTCAAATAAAAACTTTTCTTAAAAGATATCAGAAATATGTGACATCACAAGGATGTCAATTTCAACATATTTCTGACAAAGGTTGGGGTTATTTTAATTAAACGAAGCTGTGGAGAACGTGCGCTCTAAGTATAGGCAAGGGATAGCAGTTGAACTCCTTACAGACAGCCACGAATTTAGTTAGCCGTCAAAGAGCAAAGAGGTATTGGTACGAATGAATCGGCACACTGGACAGCGCGTTATTGTCCTACACAGAGAGAGAAAGAGAGAGAGAGAGAGTGTGCTTTGAATTCAGTGATTACGTACATGAGACTTTGCCGGCCGAACACTTGCTCCAATCCGCCGCATGTTTTTGGCAAAAAAAAAACTATTGTATAATTGTGTAAAAATAAGGATTATAAAACACTTTCTCATAAAATTTCGCCTAGTATGACAGCGGTCCTACCTAACTAATCGTCAAGATTTCTGATAACTACAATAAGTACCAGCTTCAGGCGAGAGAAACAGCTATAACGACTGGAGGACTCGACATGCTGGCCACATTCATTCATATACTGGCTAGATTTCCGTCACCTCTGTAAATGTCACATGTGTATATGAGGCCAGCAGCAAGGTGGTAGGTCACGGATATTCAAGGTATGTTATCCTATAGAGTTTTTTTTATATACTATCCAACACTTATGTAACATCGTAATTTGTAGCCTATTTTGTTTATTTGGCTGGTTGAATGAAATAGAAGACATTATGGCCTTAACTCTGCCATAATAAATACAAATTATGGCTATTCTATGCTACTGTGCCACCTGTGAATATTCGATCGGGGAACAAGTGACTGATAGGGTCATGTTGTCAATGTGCTAACACACATTACCCCTAGAGCCAATTGTCCTCATTGACAGGTGTAACGGGACCTCACCGACAAAATGATAGGGTGACAGGCCATGCAGAGAGGATCATTTTTTGTGGAGGAACGTATAGTCGCTAACACGTCGTTTATGAGTTATGCGCAGATGAAGGTATTTACCCGTAACGATCGGAATTGAATACAAACAATTGTACACGTATCATTTTATTAAAAATAGATGTTTTTTTTATAATAAGAGTTCAAACAATAGGTGTTTTGACGATGTCGAAAAGAATCCTGCCATGATCGGCCGTGCTGGCCGATAGTTGCTGCGACGATATCAAACATGCAATGAGGCACAGGATTGAATGTTTGAACACTTATTGTAAAAACGTGTCTTTTTTAATAACATGATATGTGTACAAATGCTTGTATTCAATTCCGACCCTTACGGATGAACACTTTCATCTGCGCATAATTCATAAACGACGTGTTTGCGACTATATGTTCCTTCACAAAAAAATGATCCTCTTTGCATGGCCTATCATTTTGTCGGTGAGGTCCTGTTACACCCTGTATATGGGGATTCTATCCCAGGCATCCACTTACATTAGTGGTCAGGTTAGGATGAGAAAATGGGGAAATTACTGTTAGTTTGGGAAGTTAGGATGAGAAAATGAGTGAGTTAGCGTATACCAGATTAATTCAGCATTCACTTGTTCGTTAACGGGTCTTTGTGATAAATTGGTTACACTGTCTGCGCAATGAGTAATACATATTTTACATAGTAAATATGGCGATTTTAGGTTATTTTGAGTTTAAATCTCACTTCATTTTAAGGCATTTCTCACTTTTTTGGGGGGGAAGTCAATATACGGTATATATTTCTCTCTAATTATTCACATCCTGCAAAAATAAATTGTTCTTTTTTTTCGTTTTTTACTTGAATTTATGTAGGTGGCACGGTGGCAAAGAGTCCCCAAATTACACTGGTCAAAGTGATTTTTGTCTCATGAGTACCAATAGTTGTACTTAATGCAGTTTTTTATCTTGTTTTCAAATATGTATTCGGAATTTCTCCTTCGCCCAGCTTTTTTTTAATTTCAATTTCAATTAATGGATTTAAATAAATTATTTTTTCAATTTCTGCTTAACAGACATTAAAGGGATACGTCAAAATCAAGTGGTGTACCCTGACTCGCAATTTGCAATGAGACTAGTTCCACACTGCGAAGAATTGCCCATAACAAAACCTCCAGAACGTGTGACATTAGATGAAGAGGGCTCAGATTCTGATGGAAGTAAGGAAGAAGAAGAAGAAACAGATTTTAGTGACACAACTTTTGAACAAAGCTGTTCAACTGAGCCTCATTTATTGACTCAAGAAGATCTTAACGATCTCATACGAGATTTAAAGTCTTTCAAAAACCAGTCTGAAATGCTTGGTTCCCGGCTAAAAGGATGGAATCTCTCGGAAACCTTGCGTAATGGAGAAAAACCTATATCATATCAGAATTCAGGAGAAAAATCACATATTTTTCTTTCTGGGACAAAAAAAAATATATTTTTTATTTAGTGTTATTATTATTATTATTTTTTATTTTTATTATCTATGCATTAGCTACTGTTTTTACTGTTAAAATATGGCAACAGAATAAAAGAACTTACGTATATAAACGGTTGCTGAATGATATGTATGCATCAGGTCAGCAAAGTTCAAAATAAGAACGGCCATATTGAGAACTAACTAGCTGTCAGGTAACAGGCCTTGGGAGAACCTTCGGATAGTAATAGGCTAAGGCTCCCGCCTTTTCAAATAATCAGCCTTGCACGACAGCCGTCTTTACCCCCAGAACATACGCCTGGTACTCATTTTCATTAGAGGCTGAGTCAACCGCAATGCCATAGTACCGCCAGAAGATTTAGGTCAGTTTAAAAATAACCCACTGTCAAGTTTCAATAAGACGGGCACTACAGTAACGCAATCCCTTCGCCCTTGTCCGAGCATGGTTGACTATATAAATATGTAGGTACATAAATAAAAACATACATTAAACGAGTTCACTGGTTCAGATATTAAAAAGAACACTACATCACAAACATGAATGAAAATTTTGTTTTTCCATGGAGGAAACAGGCCTATAAACAGACAATGGCTGGGAATATGTAACGCCGGAGACTGAACAATGTAACAGGCTACGAGTTTCCTGGAGGTATGTGTGATTCCATACAGAAACAGTCTGCCCAGTCGTGTGCATGCAAATGCGAGTTATATGCCCACACATTATCGAGTGAAAGAGTGACGCATTCCATCAGTTATCAATAAGCAACTGAAATATCACGTACCTGGAATTAATATTAAACCTGAATTTCATTCTTGAAAAAAAATTGCCAGATTGTTAATTTATTTTCACGTAAGTTCGTACGAAATATTTTCATTTTATTTATTAGTTTTTATAGAAGAATCCATCGGATTCTTTGCATTTATTTTACATTAATTTTATAGAATATTTCCATACATTTTTAATAAGTTTTCATTTTTTTTACCTATAGAACTTGTTATAAATATACCTGCATATACTTTATCCGCTCTTAGAGTGATCCTAACATAAATAGACCCAATTGTATCCTTCCGCCATTCGCGTCACAATTACTGTCGCATTGACAGGGAGCACGTGTGAAATATATAAGACATGTGATCGTTGAATGGGGTAGATTAAAGAAAACTGGTTACATTTTTCACCGAACTTCTGAAATTCATTAAAAATAACTAGTCAAATGTTCACCAGATTTGTATATTTAAAATTTAGATGGCGACACAGCAACAGAAGACTCTATACTTTCAGACATTTTGTTGCATCAGAATCAAT
Organism: Diploptera punctata; assembly: GCA_030220185.1. Classification (NCBI taxonomy): domain Eukaryota; kingdom Metazoa; phylum Arthropoda; class Insecta; order Blattodea; family Blaberidae; genus Diploptera; species Diploptera punctata. Next base: position 295,120 of record JASPKZ010006818.1, read on the forward strand.
TGAAGCATTATCCATAAGTAATAAACTATTTTAAGTTGTAATTATTGAGTAGGTATATTTGAAAACATGTTCTATGTTTTGAATAATATTTTCCTTCACGAAGAATAACAAGTATATTCAGAGGACATATTTTTAATTTAATGAAGGGAACTACATTTTCGCATACGTATTGCTTCTAAATTGTACATCGCTGTCCATAACCAATGAAAAGCAGCAGGTCACATGGTCCTGTTTTAATGAGGATCACTTTAAGAGTGGATAGCCTTTATGTATATGTACACTTTCACTAATCAATGTGTTTTATTAATGTAATAATAATAATAATAATAATAATAATAATAATAATAATAATAATAATAATAATAATAATAATATAAAGTAAGGTATTAAAAAAACCTTGGTAGATGCCGTCGTTCTCAACTAGGTTATTTTTTTTAACTGAGACCTGTCAAAAAGCAGCTTTCATCTTGAGCTGAAGGGTATAAGCTACTCTTCTGCGTAAGATAGAAGCCAGTTACTGAAAGGCATATAGTTAAAAAAAATTGCAATTTTGTATTAATTCTTTCATTTATGGGTTTCACTATTACAGGAAACGGACAAGTTTTACAAATTCTATTGAAAGCTAACATTTATGGGGTTCACTATTACCATAAATGGGCAGTTTTGTACGTTCTGAGGAATGTTTTAATTTATAGGGTTTGCAAGTTCCAAAAGTGGGCAACTTTTCAAATTATAATGGCTACTTTAATGGGATTTGCTATTACCAGAAATGGGAGTTTCCAAATTACAATGAATGCTATAATTTATGGGGTTTACTATTACCAGAAATTGTCAATTTTGTAAATTCTGACGAATATTTTAATTTATGGGGTTTGCTATTGCGAGAAATGTGCAAGTTTGCATATTCTAACGAATTCCATCGTTTATGAGGATTCCTATTACCAGAAATGGCACAGCAGGCTTACGTAATCTGATGAATGTTTTCTTTTATGGGGTTTTCTAATACTAGAAACGGGGTAAGACTGGAAATTCTAACGTAAGTTTATATGGGGTATATAATACATGTGATGTGAGAATATAGCTGCAGGCATTGACCTCAGATGATCTATTCTGTACTTGATTGAATTCACGTGAGAACTGATTACCCTACACCTCCCACAACTCTGGCAGAGAGTCAATATTGTACATGTCAGGAATATCATGTTTCCTAATGCCTTCTGCATCCCTTATTCATACAGACACATCTTACTGTATCTCTAATACCGCAGCAATGACATTTCTAAACACTAGCAATCTGATCAACAGACAAGGATGTAATTCATTATTTTTCGCACTCTGAATAATTTAATAATTTGAAAAGCGACTGGAAGCTTTTGAGATGTGGATATGGAGAAGGATGGAACGTATAAAATGGACAGACAAAATAAATAATGAAGATATCCTAGACAGAGTGGGTGAAAGAAGAACAATGCTGGAACTCATAAAGAAGAGGAAAATAAATTGGATTGGCCACTGGCTAAGAAGAAACTGCCTGCTGACGGATGCCCTAGCAGGAATGATTAACGGAAAGAAAGTTAGAGGCAGAAAAAAACATCAGATGATAGAGAATATTAAAATAAATGGTTTGTGTGCGGATACAAAAAGGAAAACCGAGTTATGGAAAGAGTGGAGAATGCTGAGTTTGCAGTGAAAGACCTAATCTTGGGCAGAAAACTATGTATATATATTAAAATGTCACAGATCATAAAAATAGAAAAAAAAAGCTTCTTCTTCACTTCCTGTTTAGGCATTGATTGCCTGTTTCGTCTTCACTAAGAGATCTAAGACCATTCTCTTCCGAGGACGTCCGATATATCTTCTTCCTCTCGAAAAATAATTTACTATTTTCTTTGGTAATCAACCCTCATCCATTCTATTACATGTTCTTTCCACTGTTTCTTGTTATTAGATATATTTTCTTTTATGGGGTAGATCTGTGGTTCTTCACGAATATTATCGTTTTTTATCTGGCCCATTATAGTTCACCCTTTTACTCTTTTTAAAAATTTCATATCGGCTGCATGGATTTTACTTTCTCTTTTTTTTCATAAAATAATGGAACCAATAATCTGGTTAACTTTTTAATTCAAATGTCTATCCGCCGTCCTATATTGCGTCTCAAATTATAAAGGATGTAGAACGGCAGTATCTAATTGCTTTGAGTTCAGATACCGGCGACCTTTCGGCGCCATGACCCATAGTTGTAGTGTTTATCATTTTGTGTATTTTATTGTATGTTGACAAGAAGGAAAGTGACAAGGCCTTTGTGATTGACAAATTTGATTTAAGCTTCTCGGTCATAATTTATTTTTGTTCTTAGTAGTTTGTGCTTATCTATGTTGTTAGGTCTGTCGGTGTTCTGTATTGTAAGGTCTAAAGTGTCCAAATTATTCCAATTGTTCATATTATGTAATTTGTGTGCTATCTGTATTTTTGTCATTTAGTGTTCTTGATGTTTGTTTTTAATGTCTAGTATATAAGGTAAGTCCAGTATGTCATGTAGATAGGCTGTTGATGTAAGTCTAATTTTATGTGTTATGATTCGTGCTACCCTATTTTGTAGAATTTGTAGTTATTGTAGAAGGACTGGAGCTGCATGTCCCCTGGGCTGGCATATAGTATTGTAGATCCGAGTAGAGTTTGCAGATTGTAGTCTTTTGTCGTCTGGTTAGTGTTCGTGTTTTTAGAAGTGGGTAGGTCAAGGCTAGTTTTTATAGTGCCGAATGTTTTAGGTAAGATACGTGTTGTTACAAAGCCAATTTTCTAAATGCACGACTAAAAGTATTTAACCGAGTCCTTGTATGGTAGTTGGTTATTATTTGTGGTGATTTGAGTCGGTATATGTCGACTACGTGTAAATAATATTGATTCTGTCTTGTTAACATTTAGTTTGATTCTCCATTTGGAGAACCATGTTGTCAGTTTGTTTGTATGTCTTTGTAGGTTGTCAGTATTGGTGCTGATGCACGTGTCAGTTGCGTCGTCGGCGAATTGTGCAATTTTGGTTCGTCTGGAAGTTGGTATGTAGTGCATGTAATTATTATAGAGAAATGGTTCCAGCACCGAGCCGTGGGGGACGTCTGCTTTAATGGAGTCAGTACAGGGTATAAATGAATTAAATATAATTAATTCACACTCTGTATATACAATCTCTGAAACTGTCCAATAAAATCAGACAGATATGCATTTTTTTGTGATACATAATTCAGATGGTGGTTAAAAGCTAGATACGTTCTCATTTGTTTAAGGTATTTTACAAAAATATGGACAAGAAAAGGTTAACGTTTGATCAACATAATTGGGTACTGAAATGTAAATATAGAACGAGAATATTTTTGAGTTTAACTGGGAAGACCATTATCACTAGGATACAGTGTACGACACAAAACTACAAAACTGGAGAAATTGAGAAATCAGATTGTATTCCTTTAGCAACATTCGACGTCGTATTTGGGATTGCACTGAAGAGGAGCTATCACCTAGACGTGGTAGGGGGGGGGCTTAGTACCCGATGAACCAGACGACCCTACTGGGGAAGATTGACTTAGGTTAATCTTGCTGGTGGGTAAGAGGCGAGGGGAACTAAGTATAGCTCATAACGAAGGAATGGCGTCTGTATCCATATTGGGCGGCCACATCTTCGTCAAGTCTTCAACGGTCAATAGGGCGACAAGGAATAGCACAGCTAAACTTGTAGGGCTTGAAGAGCGGAAGAAGCAGCCCTCTCTTGGGGGGTGGATATCCAGAGGAGCATGTTTGGAGGCTCAGAGGAAGCAGCCCTTCCACCATCCTTGTCCTGCGAAGCGCTCGTAACGCTTCCAGGAGACATTTATCTTACTGAGAAGCTTCATGGAAATCAGCCGGATTGTCATAAAAGGAACTGACCCAAGCAAGATAAAAGGATACGATTTGGAATAAAATGTATAATGTTATGGCGGTTCCCACAATATTGTATGGATGTGAAACTTGGGCTCCAGTGAAAAGACAGAAGGATAGAATACAGACGGCAGAGATGCGGTTCCTAAGACAAGTAAAACGATGTACAAGACTTGATAGAATAAGGAATGAGGATATAAGAGAAGAATTGAAAGTACAGCCTTTATTGGATAAAGTCACGAATTACAGACAGAAATGGATTGATCACATGGATGGAAAGAGTAAGGAGAGATATCCATTGTTAGCAAGAAATTATCAAGCAAGAGGAAGGCGTGATGTTGGAAGACCTAGAAGACGTTGGGCTGATGCATTATGAAGTCGGAACGGGCAATTGCCTAATCCCTGGAGTGATGATGATGATGATGACTGAAGAGGAACAAGGTTATGTTCAGCACAATGGGATTTAAGGAACCATTTCTATGGTGAAACGGTTAACAGCCCAGGTTAGATTCTCGGCTTTACTACATCGACTTTCTTTAGTGTGAGATATAAGAACGGGGTCCAATCAGATTCGTGAGGACAATTAAGAAATTTCTTTATATAAAGAGTAGCGAAATTCATCATCGCCATCAAGAATATTTTAGGTTTAGACTCAGTTGATCCTGTTCCTATATCTCAAGATATTCTTGAATTTTCCAGTGTTGTTTCTTCCTCCGTCATTTGCCCTTTAGGGTGGTACTGGAATACTTTCTCTGATAAACAATTTAAATCTATAAAGTAAAATGTTAAAATATATACCTTTGGGCAGGTACCATCGTCCTCAACTGTGTTAAAAAGTTTCTTGATTTTAAAAATTACTAACTGTAGGCCTTTCGGAAGTCAAATTGCATCATCAGTAGAATAATTATGTGCTACTAACTGTTGTTGTACGACGTTTTGGTTGTTGATGGTCTTGAAGCGTTATCGGTAGCAACTGACTGGTGTTTAGCAATCTTATACAAGGGGTTGTATGATTGGGTGTGTGTTCTCATTTAATATTAAACACCAGTCAGTTGCTATCGACGATGCTTCAAGATGTCGTACAACAATAACAACAATTAGTAGCACATAATTTTTCTGCTGATGATGGAAATCGACTTCCGAAAGTTACTAATTTTTAAAATCAAGAACATTTTTAACACAGTTGAGGACGACGACAACAGCCAAAAGGAATATATCTTACATTTTACTTTATAACTATTACCTCAACGGAATTTAATATGAATTTTATTAGTATTAATTTAAATATATTCTGTAGAGATGACTTAACTAATTATTTTGATGCGTTTGGTTATCTTCTACTACATTTGACCTTTTAATCCTTCAAAAAATTCAGTTAAGAAAACATACTAAGATAAAATGACTTCGTCGCGCTAACAACGTTGCTTCCAGTTTAGTTCGGCTTGGTTCTTTCGAGTTCTTGTGATACGAATTTATTTATTTAAGGATTTAATTAAAATAATGTCTCAGGTATTGTAGATTTTGTGTGATTTGATTGCTGAGATGTAGCTTTTCAAAGATTGTATACATTCTGTTTTGTGTAGTTATTTTGTTAATGGTCCTGTTTTTGTTTTGAATTGTAAAATTAATATGTATAAGAATCCGCCCCTGAGCAAAAGACTTTAGTCTCATTCAGGGATGTCAAAAACTGAGAATAGGTTTGTTATTTTCAGTTTATTATTTTCGAACTTTTTTTTTTGGAAAAATGGAGAGGGGAGACAATAATAACTTATAAATGAGAAGATAGTATGCATAATAATAAAAAATATAAAGAGGGTTAATCAACTTAAAGGTATTATTTGAGGGATAGAAGAATATCATGTGTAGTGAATGGACGTGCAGAAAAATAAATTTATTTGGTGATTCAATAGTATTTCTACATCATTACGTTCTTAGTTGTTTAATATTAATGGTTTATTTAATTGGCTCCTGTATCAGTGAATGAGACAGCCAGTTGTGCAATGGATTCGGATTAATTTTAGGAAACAATCTTAATTCGATGCATGTAAATTGATAATTAGGTAGATATTATTTTATGCATAAAACAATAGCTTCATGTCAGATTTGAATTAAATTAAACTGTAAAGCACTTTGACAGGTAAATGATGCAGAATAATTAGTTCGAAATGAGGATAATACTCATGAATTTAGTTATAAATATTCTATCAAATCGTAAATTGCTAGATAATCATTAACAGCCTCTGCATCTGCGCAAACCATGATGCTTTGCTCTGATAAAAAAATCTCCGTACAATTTTCAACAAAATAATAATTTTTTCAATGATCCAAAAACATTTTGTCAGTATAATTTACTTTAAACCCATAAATGAAATAATACGAATAAAAGTATCTTTACTTATAAATATTTGAATTAAATGTTTCCATACTAAACTGACACTAAGAATAATATTAATCTAGAAATATCTCCTAACTATATTTAGTAAAATTGTCAGTGAATTAAATGCCTCAAAAATACGTATGCAAATAAAAATTACACAATTCTACAAGGGTAATTTTTCTTAAATGAAAATGTGTGTTTCAAAGGATTCTCATGTCGGAAATTCAAATCTGAAATCAGAAATTCGCTATCAGGCACAGATTTTTTTTTTTTTTTTTAGTTATACAAGAATATAGTATAATTTAACTGACATTTTAAAGTTTGTTATAAAGATGGCGAACTTAGCTTAGGCAGCATTTGCCACCACTTAATTTTGTTCTTCATTTGCTTTAATTTTCAATTTTGGCATTCCTGTTGCTAGTAAAAATTTGTCAATGTGCAAACCATTGTTACAGGATCTAAAATTGAGTTTTATAGCGTGTTAAACTGGCATTATTTTGATGGTCGAGACATTCCGTATTATGTGAGTAAATATTCATTTCAACCAAAATATTCTCACACTTGCCCGATATAAAGTTGGAACGTGTACGATATTTGACAAGACAAGCCGTCTAGAACGAAGGAAAACAGCTACTGATATAAAATGCCACTCTTTTACTCGGTCAATTTGAGTTAGCAACAAGCAGCAAGCAATTTCTGAAACCGTAACATGCAGCAAAATCAAACAGATGTCTCACCTTTAGAATCCGGAGATGGTGATGTGGTATTCTCCTTTACACTTCCATTTTGTTTTCCCTTGCGTCCGTCATCTGCAACAGGAAGACTCTAGTTACATATCATGAAGTTAACTCCGGTTTCGTCAAATTAGTGTCATCACGCGAAGGATCCATTACGTTTACGTCTTCTATAATTATACATTCAACTTGCAAAATCAAGACTTCTCTAAAAGATCCTGAATATTTCAAATATGTGAAATCTGAAGGTATACAAAGATTTAACACTAACAATAATTTCTGCTATCTATCCCCAAATACGATGATAAAATTCAGTTTAATCAGAAGATTGCATCTTTTAAAATCATGACAAACACGAGAACAGAAAAATAAATGAACTATTGGATAAATCAACAATCTAATTTCGTGAATATACACACATATGCATTATTCATATTAAATCTAAAATGTCTTTAAAATATAAAAATATGTTAGAAGCAAACATTTAGACGAATTTATATATATATATTTCTTTTACTACATACCGGATATATGAAAAGTTTATTTTCAAAAGTTTCTTGTCCATTTTCATAAATTGTAGGAAGTAAACTCCCTGTAAACAAGTGTCAGATTGATTCGAATAATCATTTAAATTCAAATTTGTAATGATTAAAAGGATGTTCTGAAGCCAAATGTACATGTAGTAAGTAAACTAAGAAGAAAGTAGATACTCGAAAAGTCAACTTTGATAGAAGGTGAACAAGAGATGTTTTTGAAAATGAGCTGAGCTCTCTCACACAGATATATATATATATATATATATATATATATATATATATATTGGTTTCCTAGATGTCACTATGGGGCGGAACGCTGACCCTGGGCCGCTTAATGACATCCATTTGAAAACAAGTGTAACTAAATTAGAATGGTTGCAATTTCTCCCTTGTAGTTGGAGAACGCCAAGTCCTGTTGGGTGACACAAGGGCTTACAAGAAAGGATGCCTATTACATACCTAAAAGGGAGACGTTATACTTAGGAAAATGAAGGAATAATGCCTATGGCAATGTTTAATGTGGCAGAAGTTAATTTTAAATGGATTTATAGTATTAACTCTTCAATTAGCGAAACAATAATATCTAGTGCATTTTATTTAAATGTTTCGGACCACAATAAAAACAAAATCGTGTAAAACTGTTAGTTAATATTATACAGTATTATGTTGTTTGACACAAATTTAAGTAATTCCTAGTCACTCGTTTTTCTATTGTTTTATAAATAATATTAAATACAGTTTTTTGCGCGATAGTGCGTTTCGTCGCACTTACAGCAATGGCGACCATGACTGAAAGTTCAACCTCCCACATTTCGGGGTTGCCAACCTAAATAACTATACTGTAATATTACATATTGCAAACACGCGTGTGGGAAGTAAAACCACTGCCCTCTATGTATACTACATACAATGTATATACAAAAATTATCCAAAAGGAAGTGTTTTATATACATTATTCGAAACAAATCACTGCATTTTAAATTAACTGGACTTTATTTAAAACAATATAAAACAATAAATATGTACTTGCCGCCATTTTATCAGTAATTCGTCTTACGGCCTCCTGTTATTTTATCACTAATTGGTCTCACGGCTTGTTTCAACTAATGAACATTGCCCACACTGTTAACGTTAGTCAATTGTTTATAATGAAAACAAATATTTCCAACAAAGATATTATTTTACTTTTATTTATTATTTTGAAAACACCATCGCGCAAAAAAATAATGTATAACGCACGTTTTTTAAGTGTTTTACAGAATCTCGGGAATTAAAAACCGAGCTATAGCTCGGTTTTTAAACATTTTCCTCGATTATGTAAAAACCACTTCCCAACCTCGCATCGTAATATATATTATAATAGTATATACTATTAATAACAGCAATGCTTAATCGTTATCTCAGTCAACGATTAATTACTGTTATTATTATTATTAACTACACTCAGAGAATAATATTTTTATAAAAACATTTTAAATACATTTATTTGCTATTATAACAATCAGTGACGCTTTGGTTCCTAATTATTAGGCAACAAATCCTATGCTTTATATTCTAACAAAATACAAAACATGCTATCACAAAACATAAAATGCAGGTTATAGAAAACCTAAAATACACTTTAATGATGATTTCGTATAACTACATAAATAAACTTTCTTTGACTTTACTGCAAGTATATTAATAGTTCCATCCTGGACTACTTTTAAAATTTTTTCCTGATAAACCGTAAAATCAACATTTCCGCTCATTTTTATTTTTATTTCACAAATGAAACTGGCACCCAAAATTGCAGAATATAATAAGAATGTTTCCTAATTTATCGTATGTTTCTTTTTTCCCAAAGTCTAAATTACTCTTTCCCTAAACATACCGTCTCCGCAATAAATACATTTCATTAAATATACAAAATATATAACATATACTAAACCAATAGTGAGTGGAGAACGAGGTGAGTCGATAAAAATATGTTCTCCACTCACTATTAATGATATAACCTCATAATGTTTACTTCCCAATATTAATTTAACTAAACTACTTTGAACGTAGATAAAATATTGTAGACAACACGTTACAAAATTAGGTTTAGTAACTAATAGTCTAAATAACTATAAATCAATATATCTTATAGGTTACATTGCCAATGTAAAGATAAATATACGATTTATAAGATTCGATGCTAATTAATAGATGCAAATATCTAACAGTGTAAATTCAGTACTCAATAAATCATCTAATTTTCACCATTATGCGCAAATTCATAAAAGGAATTTGTTTAAATAGCATCCATTAATCAGCTTCTAACGAATCAACGGTGCCACCATTAACGGATTACCTGATGTAGCCTAAATTGATAATTAGAGAGAGATTTTTAATATAATTGTATACACAAAATAACAGCTCATTGCGGATTTTGATAGAATTGACGTGAAAAGCAGCCTTGACACGAAATGTAAACAGAATGTGTTCATCCAGAACATGAAATTGCAACTGAACCGGAGACTGATCTGCCGGATATAATTGCAGTTCGGTTTTCTGACAGACAACGACATGCACAGCTTATAAGAATGTGAATTGTGATTAGAAGCACGCCTAAGTTTCTAGATCTCAACATCCTCATTTATACAATTACATCAAATGACGAAGTTCATCTATGCTTTCATGCATTAAAACAAGTTTTTTTAAGACAAGGACAACAAGTAGGGTAGCAAAAATTAAAACATGTAAAACAATACTGAAACAATATCTTGGACATTACGGCGGAATGAGGAAAAGCGACTGGAAGCTTTTGAGATGTGGATATGGAGAAGAATGGAACGTATAAAATGGACAGACAAAATAAAAATAATAAAGATGTGCTAGACAGAATGGGTGAAGGAAGAACAAGGAACTCATAAAGAAGAGGACAATAAATTGGATTGGCCACTGGCTAAGAAGAAACTGCCTGCTGACGGATGCCCTAGAGGGAATGGCCAACGGAAAGAAAGTTAGAGGCAGAAAAAGACATCAGATGATAGACAATATTAAAATATAATAACAAGAAGGAAAGCCGAGTTAAGGAAAGAGTGGAGAATGCTGAGTTTGCAGTGAAAGACCTGCTCTTGGACAGAACACTATGCATGTATGTATGTATATATGTTTGGAAGCGAATTGACATTATCAGAAGAAAGATAAGTTCATATTAAAATGGTAAAGAACAATACTAAGGAAGATATATGGAGCAGTACAAGAACAAGATACATGGAACATTAGAACGAACCAGGGATTGAAAGAATTATATAGCGATTTAGATATGATATGATAGGAGATATTAGAAGAAATAGATTGGAAACATGTGTTTCGGATGGAGTAGCAAAGAGGTACAGGAAGGATTTTAGAAGGGAAACCATAAGGAAGAAGAAAAGTTGGAAGACACAAACTAAGATGGAGTAAGGGTGAGGAAGACTTAAGTCAACTGAAGGTTAAAAGATGGAGACAGAAAGCTTGGAATAGAGAATAATGGGCAGATGTTTTAAAGGAGGCCAAGATAAAGGAGGACCATAGAGCCAAGGGAAGAAAAAGAAGACGACAATGTTCATCTGGAGATACTGATTTTCAAATACCAGAACATTAGATAAATAATGGCAATGTAGTTGGTGTTTTGTATTACTTCTTTGTCATTAGCTCATTACTTAGCCTACATCAATTGCAACCCTCCGCCATTTTAATAAAATATTATCAAATCCATGGAATATGATTTCTGCAATACGATTTCTATGTATGTCTCTCATTCTTCTTGTAGTTCTTCTCTTCTACAGGCAGTACAACTTCAATTACATTGAGCAACAAAACAAACTTTTTTTTTTGTCTCAGAAAGAAAAATTAGGTGATTCTGATGGTATTTTTTCTCCTGAATTCAAATATGATATCGGTTTTTCCTTCAACATGCAAGGTTTGTGAGAGACAGGAATTTATAATTCCAAACACTTAAATATTTTCTATATTCGTAACTATACAATATTCGAACATTCGGACTCACCTAGAAAGTAAGAAATGACGATTTGCTGCTATATTTCGCCTGTGGAACATCCCTCTTGATGGTCCAACAATAATCGGCCAGCATATTAGGATTCTATTTGCCTTGATATCTCTTTTCCATAGCTGAAACCATGTGAGTTAGCTCATTTGGTTTTATTTTACAATGGACAAATGGACGAAAAAATATTTATTAAAAATATAATTATTTAAATCCATTAATTGAAATTGAAATAAAAAAAACTGTGGGTGATGGAGAAATTCCGAATACATATTTGAAAGCATAATAAAAAAACTGTATTAAGTACAACTATTGGTACTCATGAGACAAAAATCATGTTGACCAGTGTTATAATTATTGATCAGTCAGTATCTTGGGCTTCTTAACAATGAATTTCAATAATGCATCTCATTGATTTATTTAATATGTTTCGATGTCAACTTGATTCAAAAATATTGCCTCTCTTGAGTTCTCTCATCTTTAATGCATCATGTTCATGTGTATCAGATTCATATTTAATGTCCGAAAATATGATCACGTTTCTATATTTTTTCCACGGAATGTCATGGCACCTAAATATAATAGTATATTACAATGCGAGGTTGGAAGTAGTTTTTACAGAAGCGAGGAAATTATTAAAAACCGAGCAACTGAATAACGTTAACAGTCTGGCCTATGTTTATACGGTAAATGCCGAAAATAATACAGTTGAGACTACGACAGGCTGTGTCACCAATCAGGCATAAAATGACAGCACGTATGAATTTATTGTTTTATACTGTTTCAAATAAAGTTCAGTTCATTTAAAATACAGTGATTTGTTTCGTATAATGTATAATAACACCACCTTTTGGATATATTTTTGTATATATATTGCATATTGTACACATAAATGGCAGTGGTTTTACTTCCCGCACTTAGTAGGTAATTTTTAATATTAAAGTATAGTTATTTAAGAAAAAGATAAGTTCATATTAAAATAGTAAAGAAGAATACTAAGGAATATATATGGAGTAGTACAAGAACAAGATACATGGAACATTAGAATGAACCAGGAATTGAATGAATTATATAGCGATTTAGATCTGATATGATAGGAGATATTATAACAACCCCAAAATTTAGGAAACTGAACTTTCAATCATGGCCGCCATTGCTGTAAGTACGACAAAAAGCACTATAGTGCAAAAAATAAAATTATATTGTCTCGTTGTCTTATTTAAGATTCTACATACTTCGATTCCCAATTATTTAGCCTCTTAATTTCCATATCTATCATCCAACCATAACTTAAAACACATGAGCACAACATAATCCCTTGCTTAATATACCGCAGCATAGGGCATCCAATCACTCCATATCATACATGCGTACTATCCTGACATAATGTTTTCCAAACATCTCCTGTATAATCTACTTCCCTCAAGTCATGGTTAATATTATTCTCCAACCTAATTCATGGTCTACCAACTTAATAATAATAATAATAATAATAATAATAATAATAATAATAATAATAATAATAATAATAATAATAATAATAATAATAATAATCCATCCATAGTAATTCTGCCCGAAGACAGGTCCTTCACTGCAATCATAGCATTTTCATGCTATGCTTGCAGCTTTACTAGAGAATTGTAGGTGTAGTAGCTTCCCATTGCTTTCCACACCTGTGAAGGATGATGATGATGATAATGATAAGGATGATGATAATGGCCATATGATTTCGGGGACCGTTTGGGCCTTAAAGTTTTCCTGACATTTGTCTTACAGATGAGGAAAAACCCCGATAAAAAACCTCACCCAGAAAAAACTGCCCGACCGGAGATCGAATCCGGGCCCGCTGAGTGACAAGGCAGCACGCTACCTCGAGACCACAGCGGTGAACCATAATAATAGTACGATAAATTAAGCGAGAAACGCCAATTAATACATGTCCATTACAAGAGGTAATGATCAAGTCAAGATTAGAGCAAATAGAAATGGCATTTTCTTTTAAATTGACGCTAACGTCCGGCAGCATCTTATTTCCTGTGGTAAGGAATGACAGTTTCGAGAAATGGAGATAGTATAAGATGTGGAATGATGGGATGTCCTATGTTGTTGGATATTAAGCAGGAAATTATGTTGTGATCGTGTGCTCAAATTATGATTATTTAATGTCTTTTCAACCCATTATAATTAGTATAGTGTATATATATATAATCTATATTGCAAACATGTATTTGTATATTTGTTCTGGATGAGTGGAAGAGAATACCTTATGGCCTTAACTCTACCAGAATAAAATATTATTATTATTATTATTATTAGTATTATTATTATTATTATTATTATTATTATTATTATTATTATTATTAACTTAGAACAAAACGTATGTCATGGAAATGGATTACTTGATGAGAGAAGCAAGATGTTCAAAATTAGAAAGAAAAAAAAAAAGATACTGTCATACGAGAAGAAATGAATATTAGATATTCAATAGCAGCTTATATACGATACAAGGATTTAAATTATTTTGGGCACGTACGACGAATGCAAGAAGAAAAGTTACCCAAAACATTGGAATGGTGTCCACCTGGAAGAAGAAGGAAAGGAAGACCTCGAAATTCGTGGATGCAAGAAATAAGAACTGAAATGAGAACAAGAGGACTGGAGGACATGGAATAGATGGATAAAGACGAGTGGAGAAGAATAAATAATAGTTTTAAAAAACTAAAACAACACGCTTTATTAGAAAACAGAACTAAAAAATTGAAAATAATTATAATTTCCAACACGCTTGGGATAAAAGTATAGTGGTCAACAAAAAAAAATCATCTCCAACACATCTAGGATAAAACTAGAGTTGTCTACAAAAAAAATATCATTAAAAGCGTGGGGTGCTCTATATCAATTAATATATTTGATAATAAACAGATATTGGTAAAAGTAAAGTCTCTAAGAAGAAAACGTAAAAACCATAAAAAGTACCCCATGATTTTGATGGTAAAATTATTTTTTTTTTGTAGATAACTCTAGTTTTATTCTAGATGTGTTGGAGATGATTTTTTTTGTTGGCCACTTTAATTTTATTCCAAGCGTGTTGGCAATTAAAATTATTTTTCATTGTTTAGTTCGGTTTTCTAATAAAGCGTGTTGTTCTAGTTTTTTAAAACTATTATTTATTTTTTAGTTTGGATTTCTAATAAAGTGTGTTGTTTTAGTTTTTTAAACTATTTTTTTTATTTTTAGTTTAACTGATTGTCATAAACCGGAATCCCATGAAAATTGAATTGCTTAATACTCTTCTAAAAAACCT